>JAFIRS010009037.1:0-12687 GCA_018342105.1 Gonioctena quinquepunctata | reverse complement strand
AAAAAAAAAGGGACTTGGGTATGTAAAATTCATGCATTTGGTAGCAAAATCGCGAGATTTGCCATTTACTATGAATTTGGATGTAATTTCAAGAAATTGTTATTGCTATTCATATATGTATAGGGCGAGGAGAAAATATGGTTTTATAAATAGTTTTGTCACGTGCTGGTTCTTCTCACTGCTGGATTCTTTCCACGGGTTGGATTCTTTCCACGGGTTGGATTCTTTCCACGGGTTGGATTCTTTCCACGGGTTGGATTCTTTTCACGAGTTGGATTCTTTTCACGGGTTGGATTCTTATCCCGGGCTGGCTCTTGTCACGTGCTGGTTCTTGTCATGTGCTGGTTCTTTTCACTGCTGGTTTTTTCTACGGGCTGATTCTTTCTACGGACTGGTTCTGTGGCTGGAGATATTGGAGCCTAGAAGGTGAATGACTCAAGATTGTCAAAGCATTCCGACATACAGGTGGTCTGCGTAGCCACGCCCCTATACAGGGTGGTCTCCATATCCACACTGATATACAGGGTGGCCCTCTCAAGCGATACCTTCCCAGGGTGCTCCATTGGACTACCAGGTTTATGGTCTGAGGCAGTGAGGTTCTAAGGCGCAGGGAGCGCGAGGAACCACAGGTTTTCCACATTTATTTTAAGTTATTTGATTTGCTGGGAAATTAAGGATTATTCTGGGGATGATTTTGTGAGCGGAAATTATTGTGTATCATTCTTCTTAATGGCTTAATTATATTGATTGCGCCTACGCCTGAGCTCACGCGTCGCCTGCGTTTAAACATTTTTAATGGCCCTATGTAGCCTACTTTAATTTCTGCGTCAATGCGCTTGTCATGTCGTTATATAGCTTATGCTTCTGTAGTCATGCATATTTTGGGGCTTGAGCTTGCTTACGCTTGCCTGGTTATTTGCTTATCCTGTATTTTTATTTTTATTGGGTAAATTTCAACCACGTCAATTTGTGTAAAATAAATCACCAATAGTACAGTATACCATAGAGGGTTTTTTATTTCATTTAGTTCAACCCATTTGGTAATTTGGGGGTTGAATATCGAACTGGGTATTTGGGACAAAATTTACCTGGCGCCCATAACTATAAATTCACATTACCGAACCACCCCATCTCCACTCGAGTTAGCCCAAAATACCCATCTGTCAGTTTGACAGCTGAGGCCATTACGTGCGCGTCGGATTGTAGGTCGCAACATTGTGCCTCGCATCAAAGTCGCCGGCCAAAATCACTTTGTTGGCAACACTAAACAAACTGTCTAGATCTCGCGCTGCAAAATTTCTACCTGGGGGATTATAAATCGCAAACAGACAGGTTCCGTCGCCAAATCTTATCCCGATATGCTCAATCGCCGAGTTCTGCGCAGGTATTTTGGTAAACGATACACCGCTCCTAATCAGGATAGCTACACCCCCGGCGGCTCTTTCCCCTCCGAACCTATCGGCCCTGATGGTAGTGAACCCCCTGAATTTTAGATTATGCTCCTGCCGGAGTTTTGTTTCGGACAGAAGCATTACATCAACCGAATGTTCTTGAATGAAGTTCCTGAGGAGCGCGAACTTCCCAGCAACTCCATTCGCATTGAACATACATGCCCTTGTACCTTTATTTAACGCCATTTAGAAGTATAAAGTTTGCTGCCGTGAATATATGATCAACCTTCGTTGTATTCTGAATTAGTATCAAAAGATCATAAAGCATTTTCTCAATTTTGGTGACATTAACTAATTCCGATATTTTTTTCGAGATTTCGAATAAATTTCCGACAGGGTTGAATTGGGGATCAGGGGGAAACGGATAGGAGGAGAACCTTCTTTTGTTTGGGTCCTCCTTTCTGTGGGAGCTATTCGTTTCCTGCTATAGTCTTCGCCTTGGTGGGGCAGCGCCGAGTTTACGACGTGCCCTCTTCCCGGCTGCTGTTCCTGACTCCTGCCTGGTTGGGACTGCGGCGAATTTAAGCCGTGTCCTTTTCCCGGTTCTTGATCCTCTTTCTCTTGTGGGAGTAGCGGCGGGTTTCCGCCGTACTCTCTTCTCGAGTTTCGTGGGCCGTTCTGGTTGGCGTGCTGTCTGCCTGGTACCCATGCGCTTTCAACAGGTAGGGGGGCGTCCACATACTTTAGCCTCTTTCTATCACTTGCTTTTCCAATCTCGTTTCGAAGAACCTTAAGTTCCTTTGGTATACTTCACAGACTTTTGCATCAGCTGGATGATCCTTGTTGCAATCGCAGCATTTTGCATCCACGTCATCCGGCTTCTTGCAGTCCCTGGTGTGATGGGGTTCGACGCATTTCACACACCTTGGGTGCCTGTGACACTTACCAGTGGCGTGCCCCCACATCTGACATCTGTAGCATTGTGCTATTTTTTTCTCAAACCTTCGCACCTCCCAGGTAATAATTGTGTGCCGTATTGTCCTTACCTTGTTATTCAGGATATTCAGTGTGACCTTTGGCCCCGTCGTTATGGCGTATAAATTTCTTGCCATGCTTCTTAGCTTCGTTACTTTTTTTACTTCTATCCCTTGTGTTTCCAGGTCTTCTTCGACTTCCTCCACTGTTGGCATATTCCTCAATCCTCTCAGTGAAAAGGAGTGCGTCTTTCCAGCTTTGGTGGTGATGGAGTGAATCGCCACCTTCAGATAGTCTAGGAAGTCCACCATTGTTTGGTAGTCCTTTTCGGTTGAGGTTCTGATGGTTGTCGAGTTGTCGTTGAATTTGACATTGAAGTCTTTTTCCAATTTTCGTTCTAATCCCCTCCTAATCCCCTGCCAAAATGTGAAAATTTCATCCACCACTAGTGGTGGCATGTTTTTTATACCAGTGTCTTGCTTTACGGGCTTCTTTTGAGCTGCTTTCTCTTCTTTAGTTTTCCCCCCGTCCGTTTCTGTTTTGGTTGCTTCTGCTGGTGATTCTACCATCTGCTTTTGGCTACTGGGGCCTCCCGTGGCCTCGACTATGTTTAGGGTTAGGTTTGGGCCCTTGTTGCCCCCTTCTTTTCTCTCCTTTGCTTGTGTCCATTCCTGGTTTGTTTTCATTTCTATATATTTTTCAGTGTCTGTCGCACTCGTCTCTTCGAGCGCCAGTACTTCGAACGCATTAGAGGTTTCTATGTTGGGCCTATTTATCAGTTTCTCCTCCCCTTTTATTGCGTTGGATTTTTGTTCCTGTCGCCCTCCTGGCCGGAGGGCTGGAGAGTCCTCCTTAGCTACCCTGACCACTAGCTCCGGCAAGGACGGTGACAGATCTTAAGGTATTCTTACTTGGTTCCTCAGAATGTTCCTATCACCCTGGTATTTGCGCGTCATTTTATCCAACCAATAATCATAGGTAAAATTTATAAAGCTCTGTTCTAGTACACTGAGAGGTATGTTAGATATTTTATGGTGGTTAGCTTTCATTTATTGCACGGATTTTTCCGTCCAAATTCGTGCTGCATTTGAAATATCTTTGTCCAGATCATAAATCTCATCTTGTGCTTTTAAATATCTTTTTGTGTTGGGACTTTTTCCCCTATATTTCCTCTTGTTTTTAGTTCATTGCTTTTAAAGTCTGATTCCTCCTCTTGGACGCTTTTTATGGCATTTTGATGACATTTTTCAGGTGGGTCTCCTCTGCTGTGGATGGCCCTGCTTCAGCTTTTGGGGTTGGCTTCATTTTCCCAACACCCGGCTGGTTAGCTTTTTTATCAGACGTTTCCCTGTCTTCTTTCCTTTTTTTCCTCTGTTTTTCCTTTTTTTTTCCTCAGTTTTTTTCCTTTAACTTTTTCTCTTTCGTAGGCTTGCTTGTCCCGATTGAATAGTTTCTTGTATTTACTGGCTTTGATAGGGGTGCCAGGTTCCAGTGCTTTAGATTTGCCATCTTCGGTTAGGTTTACTTCCATTACTTCTTCTGCGTTTTTTCCGCTCAAGCTCGGCTCCGTGTTTTTTGCGTACTCGCTTTCAAATTGTTCATTTTCTTGTAATGTCTGCCTTATGCAGTCCGAATCCTTTTTTGAGACTAACTCGATATCACACACTGCTGAGGTTTCTGCAATTGATCCCCTACACATTCTTTTTACTCTGTAATCTTCTTTGCCAACGAGGAATATGAGCTTTTTCTCTGTGCCACCACATTCGCATATTCCCTTGTTACTCTTCTTTTTCTGGTTCTCCTCCCATGCAGCAGTTTTGACTTCTATCTGCTCCAGGCTCCATATTTTCCTTTTTTCGCGTTTAATTGCTACTCCATCTACGACTGATGTCATTCCCCTTTTTTTTTTTGGGGGCTTGATATCTTGCTTTCCATACTGGCTTTTTCGCCCTCGTTATCCTTTCTAGTGCTGTTACGTTTAGGCTTATTAGGCTGTCTTCACTATTGAGGCTTTTCTCCTTTTTTTCCAGTCCCTCTTTAGGCATAACTTGGTGCGTGCCCCCCTCCCCCGCGGTATTTTCAACCTCGGACGGTCCGGGGGGGTGCATCATGTTATCGCTAGTTTCACATATTTCATTATTTGTGTATGTTACGAGGTTCTGTAGTAGATAGCCATCATCTTCAATATTGCTAATGTGGCTGTCAAAGCTGAAGTTCCCCATTCTTGGATAGTTTGGGTAATATTGTTTTCCCTGCCAATCATAAGTTTGGCTGTCTTATTTGGGCTTCTTTTGGAGTACTGATTGGCGTTGCTGAATTAGCATCTACGAATACAGGTGGTGAACTTTCGGGGGTATTATTAGGGAAGTTTTGTTACTGCTACTTGATGAATCTACTTCAATGACCTCTTTTTCCTGGGGTATTTTCAGTGTTTGCTTCAAGTCGGAGCATTTCATTATTTTGGTCCGACTCGAACTTGTCTCCTTGGATTGGAGCCTTTCCTATGGGTGGGGCCTGCTTTCCTTGATTTTCCTCATTCTGCATCTCATCATTCTCGTGTCCGAACTTCAAGTCAGTTTGACCCTGCTCGAACTTGATTTCTTGACTTTGGGCCGTTTCTATGGGTGGGGGCCATTTTTCTTTCCCGTCTAGCGGAGTTTCGCTATTCCCGGACCTGCCTTTGTCCGGTGGCTCTTTTTCAGGGGTTCAGCGTTTGGGCTCACAGGTTTAAAGTAAGACTTGAACTCACCCAGTCGACTGAATCTACCCCCAACGCACTGGCCACAACACTTTCACGAGCACTTTTTCGTGCAATGCACTTGTGAATGGTTATATAACTAGGGCCTACTTGTATTTTCGGCCTTATTCAGAAAATAAGAAATAAATTCTTGACTCAAAAAAGAGGATCTTAGCTTGAACAATATTGAAATTTTTCGTTAGAAAAGCGAGGTTAAAATAGACATGTCTGCACACTATGCCTCTCAAACTGCGAACCAAAACCCGTTCAATATGAATCAATCAAAAATTGTATGTTGCTATCGTTGAATGATGCGAATATTCACAGATATTTCATCAAGGTGAATTCAACTCCATATCTTTCATCCATTAGTATGATTTCCAGTTCAAAACGAGTCGACCTCTGGGGTGGGCTCTCTTTCCATGGTTCCAAAATTCGCATAGAGAAAACAGTATTGATAAATCCATCAGATGGTGAAAATATGTGAATAACACGTACTCCATTTCATTAGATAGAATATTATGAGAGTCCGCGGAGAAATTTCTGTGCATGCATCATTGATGAATACCAAGAAGAATGACAGTGAAACTGAAGAAGTCTAGCCTATCTTTCACGTGAGAGTAAATCCTTATCAGATCACATTTTCCGACTGTCATTTTATGTAAAATATAACGAATTCATCAACAAACAAAAATGTCCTCAAGAAGACCAGATTCCCTCATTTACTTATTTCTGGCAAATTATTTTACTTTGAACTCATATTACCAAAACCATGGTTGAGAACGATGAATTTCCTTCGGAATCCATATACTCCATGGGTTGAATTCAAAGTTGAGAATTCCTCATTATTAACTTCCAATATACCCTTATATTTCCAAGCGGCTCATGGTTATTTATTAATTGGAATATAACCCAATTTCACCAGCAAAATGTCCTCGAAGTCCATTAACTTTCAAAAAAATATTTCAGGTGAATACTCATCTATTTATATCCTCAAATAGTCAGAGAGTTGAGAAATCAATAATTAAGCAAGGATAAGTCAAATTTGCCACTTTCTCCCCTATTTTCCTATCAGTCAGTCGAAAAGGGCAAATAGTGTGCACAGTTGATGCGGCGCCACGTGTGATTGTTGCTGTGTCAAAAAATATCATCTGATCGCTAAGAACGGGTTTGTTCAATCCATAAGTTGGGTAAGTGTGATCTCAAAGACGATGGCCATGCAGAGGATTTGTGGCATCCTAAAAGATGCCACCGCTCCGATGTTTATAGAATAAAGAGCCAGCACGCACTGGTGATTCTTGTCACCCTGACTATTTCGTTACTGTCACAATGGCTGGGGACCCTTGCGCGTGCGTGCACTCAAATATGTTACACCTGTGTGACTTATTGTGCGCGAGGTTCGGTGACAGGCTAGTGACGCTACTGTCACCGCGCCCGTAGTTTTGAATTGGTAAAAAAATGTCACCCCACTCATTCACTTTTCAAAAGAGGACGAGGGACCATCTGAGGGTCTCAATGCAAAAAAACAAATCTTTCGGCCAGTTGATCCCCCGAGCTCTCTGGAATGAGCTCTAAAAATATACTATAAAAAAAATGTAGTGAAATTCTTCCGTAATACGCGAAATTTCCCCCAGGACTTATAATTTTGACTGGAAAGGCGCGGAAAGGGATCGGGTCCAAAAAATTTTTTTTCGGCCGCGCATTCCGGGCTCTTCGTAACGGAGATAATTTCCCGAGTCGATCGGGAGGACAAGCGCCACCCTTCAAAATAATTTCGTCTAGCCGCGCTTGATCGAAAAGCCAAATGAAATTTTTTGATCCGAGCAAGAAATAATTTCAGAATTTTCCATAGATCTATAAACCCTTGGGATCATTTCGACGGATAACGATCAAATTGCGTGACTGTCACTATTAGTGCGCGCAGTGAATGAAATTTTTGGTGACATAACAATGACAATGAATTTATTGTCACTCTGACAAAAATCACCAGTGCGCGCAGGCTCTTAGAGGGCTATGGACTGTCGCACAGTGATTTTGCTCGGCCAAATTGGTCAAATCCTACATTCCCATATCATTTTCAGAAATGCTTATTGAATTTTCAAATGACCCCAAGTATACGCCGCATTGAAAGTTAGTTCTTGAGTTTATTTTTCTGAACGTTGTTGAGGGTTGAATTTGAATTATTTTGATGCGTAAGCACCATGTGCCTGGAGAAGAAAAGTAGAAACAGTTGATTGGCTTTACAAGGAAAAATAGTTCTTAGGAAGGAACAAAACAACTGCGTGTGAGGTAAGGGGTGGCCATTTTGGTCTTATTATGAGACAAGTTCTGGAAAGAATATACAACTTTCATAGGCTGGATTTTTCAAGGATCACCTTCGGTGAAATTTTGTGTATATATATTTCTCACGGCTCACCTAATAAGTCTCACTTGGAAATCTACTCGCCTCAACCCGCCCCTGACAATGACAGGTAAATGAATCACCCAGCTGTTAGATATTCAAGTGCACACAGTACCATAAGGGTCCATAGCCATGGTAACAGTGACAAATTCATTGTCACTGTCACAGTTACGCAATTCATTCGTTATTCGTCAGGATGGATTTCGAAGAATCAGTTGTATGTGCACTTGTCATTAGAAATAGAGAAAGGTACAAATGTAAAAAATATTGGGTTCATCCACTGTGGACTGATAGTCTGATGAATGGAAAGTACTACACAAGATTTACGTGCTTATTATTACAATTTTTTCGCACTTTCGAATAATTAACTAAAACCTACCATATCTTACAAAAATACAAGAATGGGATTATCCATCCCAGCTGAAGAGATACGCACCACCGTAACGTCAATGTCATCATGGCTATGACATTGACGTTACAGCCACAGTGACAAAAATCAACATAGCGCGCAGTCCCGCGAACGTAAATTGGTAACAAAAACAAACTGTGATATTTTGTTCAGGGCATATATAAACTGCACAGATGGATTGACAATTCAATCCGGAATGGAGAGGGCGACAGGCTGGGTGGTTCTGCGTCGATTGTGCATATTGGCACGACTATACATCAGCCTCACTTTGTTCCAACTTGTCTTTGGTAAGTCTGCTCTAATTTTAATTATGCTAATGAAAGATCACAGAAACCATTTTATAGAAATCAAAAGCATACGTGAACATATTCACAACGGAGAAAAAAAAACACCTCACTAGAAGAGAGAATCACAAATGGCATATTATCACAGGGGAAGACAAAACCTTCAAGGTACTTCTAACCACATTCATAGCGAAAATCACAAATAACGACTCCGTAGAACCCATAAGGAGTATACGAAACATCAAGGAAGGGAAACTACTCCTGATAATGGACAAAACCAATGAAGCTCTGGAAAGTATAAGTGAAGCTCTGGAAGACGGCAACACACTGAGCACAAGGGGAATCGGAAAAAAACCTTCCTCGGTGCTCCACTTCGGAAACATGCTGGCGAAACACACGAGGGATGTTGAGAGAGCCCTATAACACTAATCGATGGCGGAAAGGTACATCAAATTGAGCAAAATGGGTGCATTGGAAACGAACCCTGGTGACAACAATCATGATGTCAAAACAACAAGAAGGATGATAAAACACATCATATCAGAATAAGAGTAGTGGAGTATAGAGTGGAAAAAAGGGTAAAAGTCCCTAGATGCCAGAAATGCTGGGCTTCCGAACACGAAAAAAATAATAATGTTTGGGGCTAGACCGGATCAGACCATATATTGACCAGGTGCATGAATGCAGAACATTGCCCATCCGGCAGAGAACCGCGTTAAATGGTTTCGATGAGTTGCACTTCTTTGAAGATCACCCTGAACTCAGCCAAGTAGCAAGAAAAGGAGAAAACTAGAACGCGAAGGCTAACAATACACCAGACAACCAAGAATCACATCTCCCATTCCTTTCATCGCTTTTGAGCAATGAATTGTTTTTGCATGCGAAAATTTTGTAGTTGATTATAACTTTGAAACATACAAGAAGTTGTCAGTGGGAATATCTAAGAAATTAAAAAAGATATCAAGTAATGCCTGGATCCAATTTTGGTGGTGTAAAGGTGCTATTGTCAATAATACCCAAAAAAGTCAGTTAATAAATTTATCTGCTTCATTTAATACTATCTCTCATAGTTGGGTATGTTCAGAGTAACTCACCTGGTTAGTCAAATGTCGAAGACAATTTGGTATGCGTCTTGTACAGCGGCCATTGGAAAAAGGTTATAAACAACAGAAAACTATCATGTTTTCTGCAATACTAAGCAAATCTGACAATAAAGTAATCCCTAGAGTTTTCCAAAAACTAGTTTTTTCTCATTCACAGTGAATGCACGAAATGATTTCCGCTATTTTCCAAACACCAAGTTTCGCGGAAGATATTTCGGAATTCTCTACTCATGCAATTGAGGGTGGTTGAGTTTAATGAAATACATATTTCGAAAAACTCCATAGGAAACAATATAAGGGATCAAATCTGAAGATCTTGGAGGTTACTCCATCGGTCATCTCCTTTCATTCCAACGGTTGTTATGATGGTCATCTAACCATTTTCTCATAGTGTCGTAATAGTGCGGTGGAGCGCCGTCTTGTTGGTAATGGAGCAGAGCTTCATTCAAGTCTTGATTGCCGTCTGAATCAATTTGATTTACTAGCTGGTCCTTATATCTTCTTCTCCATGGAATGCAACCTACATATCTTTTTTCTGAGGATGCTAAGTGTGCCCTCCCCTGAAGAGGTGGATATTCATCACTCCAATAGCGACAATTTTGCTTATTGATCTCACCATCCATGAAAAAACTACAAACATCAGTGAAACATGTGCATTTCACCTGTTTTGTCACCAACGTATATATTCCCAGCCATCTTTCTCTGAATGGCGTTTGTTGAAACGGTTGCAGATCTCCTGAAATGATTATTCTGTTTCGCATACAGGTGAATCATTTCAGTTCTTTCATCCATAAAATAAACCATTGTCGCAAACCCTAAAAATTGCAATGAAACTCAAACCATCAATATCAATGAAAGAATTCACAAAAGTTGAATGTTCACAACCCAAAAATAACTTGACAGAATCGAAAATTATTTCAAGATACTCGCGAAACTAACGAATAAATCCAATTGTCAAGGTTTCGAAAATCCAATAGGTAACTCTTGACCACACGGTTTCGAATCAGCAGAAAGGAATAAAACAGCAACAAACGGTATACCTACCTGATAATAGGAAGTTACTAATAGCATCCGTCTTTTTCGTTCCTCTGACGATCAATGAATGTCAAAATATTGTTGGTATCCATTGACTGTCATTTCTTCAGTTGTTGCAGTTTTTTGAGTTTTTTCTCTCAGCCTTAGGAAGGATCCACTATATGCGAAAAGGATAATTGTTTTAGAATGCATTCGTCTAAAATTGTTAATTGGAAGTTTTTTGAGTATTTTTCGACAATTATACCCTAACACATCCAGGCTTGGTTACCACTGAGAAGCATTTTTAAAAAGCTTTCCAATGATGTTTTACACATAAGGGCATTCAACTTTTGAAGTGGAGGTCGATGTGGCGGAGGGAGTGAGAGTATCGTGGTTCGCTCATATACCATTTTGGTTTGCCCGACCATGCTGCGACTTGGGGTTTGAGTAATTCTTGATGAATTTTTTCATTTTCAAGATATGCTCACTGGCAACTTTCAAATTTGACTCACTGAATTTATCCTTTCTCCACCTACTTCCCAACCCTAATGTTCTCTTTTCCAAAGATGCACTTCCGATTTCACCAATACATGAACAATGCGTATATCGTGTATTCACTTCCATCCCTATCCCGCCTATATCATGGTTTTTCAAGAACCTCAAGGAGCCCGACTTTTCGAAAAAAAACATTGCAACCATGGTGTTTTTACGAACACTGAAAAAAATATTTTTGTCTTGGGTACATGTGATTGAGATGATTATCAAAAGCATATGTTAGTTATTGGAATAAATTTGAATGTGAGTATTTCATCCCACACGAATCCATTTTCAATTGACAATGACATTTCAAACAGTGAATCTCACTGCGATTATCGAAATCTTTGCTCCATCCTCCATTATATTTTCAATTAATTTACTTTCATTTTGGTTTACGTAAGTAAATCCAGTGTCTTATCGATATAATATCATTGTTCCTTGAGAAAAAGTATGTGTGAAATCTGTATGTTTTCCTTGATATAATAATTATGTATGTTATCGGTCAAAAAAATTTGAGTTCAACACAGCACTGCTCATTGTGATGTTTTTTCCAACCCCAAAAATGTTTCTTCCAATATCGATGTGAAATAATGTTTTTCTCCAATATTCTGATACTCTTCAACAATTAAATGTTCCTCATTGATATAGAGGTTCAGATATTCAACCCCACCAAGATGATATTCCTAATTCCTCTTGAGTTCTTTTTATTTCCCAACAATTTGGATAGCTAGATCAGCGAGTATAAAATAGGTTTTGTCTCTGTTTGAACAAGTACAGTTATATTTGCATTGCATCTCTCACTTGAAGATTCGTTCTGAGTCAATGGCTAGGCATAACTGCGCTAGTATATCAATTTGAAAAGAACTGTCATTTAAAAATATTTTGATGATCGACCAACATTCCGTTGGTATTTATTCAATCCTATTATTTCAACAATTTCCATTTCGCTGAAAATATAAAATTATTATTCATTCATTTAAATATTGTGAAATATCAACATACGAGTGAAAAAACTCAACAATGATATACATAAACGATTTTCATCAAAATCAGTCTATCGCAATTCAGGATGAATAGAAGTGATTTTTCTCAACACAGCGAATTCTACTTGGAGCTGGGATTGACTTACATCGTATTATAAGTCACTTCCATAATGTCTCATTACTGGAGCAATGGCGCATCCACAGAATGGAATATTTGAATAAACCATGCAGCATTAGCGCAAACAAGCAATCGATTACTACATTTATAGAGCTGATCTAGTTGTCGGAAAACGAACTGAAAGAAATAATTGGGGGGGACCGGACCGTCTCTCCCACTGGGCGCAGCAGGTTATTCTACAAGAAAAAGCACTCTAGTGAGAACTATTCCCCTTCCTGCAAAACTCCATATTTTTGTTGCAATATATCAGATGATGTATTTTCCGGATGGCCTTCACTCATATTCTGATTACATAAACATATTAAAGAGATACATTCTTTGAAAGTCATTGTGGCGCTCTGAAACATTGCCTTGCTAATATTGCTATGGAAATAGAAATTCTATATATTTTTCCAATGTTCCAACAGCTAACATTTCGGATCAACGTGCTCGATTAGGCCCATTTCGTAGCAAAATATAAACACAAAGTATTTTTGTACCAATTTTCATTCCAATCGTTTGGCCATACTGATTTGTTCCCATAAACTGATTGTACTTTGAACACATTTTTATCAACTCGCTTTCTTGTCCATCAGTCCAGACCACTCAATTGGAATTTTTCCGTTAAAGAAATACTTCCAGGAAACCGACTGTGCCATCATATGGAAGACGGTCCGGAGTTATATCCTGTTAGGT
>JAFIRS010009036.1:0-12697 GCA_018342105.1 Gonioctena quinquepunctata | reverse complement strand
TTCCCCGGCCTTGTTTCATTATTTCACACCAAATCTTTTATATTTGAAAAATTTATTTTAAAAAAAAAAAAAAAACCCTTTAACCTCAAATGTCAAAAAGGATTTTAAGGGGAACTGTCTTTAATATTTGCGGTGTTCCCAATGGTCGCTCTTCAATCAAGGGGAAAGGGGCCCGTTAGAAACTTTGAATGTTTTAAATAAAAAAACCGTTGTTGAAAGGGGTTTTTTTGTTGATGAGTCCATCAAAAAAAATGCAATTATATATTTAATGGTGTATATAAAACGTGCCCCTATTTTTGAAAAAGAACAGTAATGCGTGTTTCTGAACGTGGATTATGGGGGGGTATTTTTTCGAAAGGGGAGGGCCCCACGGGTACACTTTAAAACGCAATATTTTTGGGGAAAAAAAAAATATATGATCTTTCCCTTAAGTAAATTTGGGACGTTTCATATGAAATAAAAATCGACCCATATGATTTTTGGGAAATTTTTTTTTCGAAAATTTGAAAAGGGTCCATTGTCACATGGGGTTGAATAAATTTTAAAATTAATGAGGGGTTCCAAATTTGGGGTTTTTTGAAAATTTTGTAGAAATTGCTCTTCAAATTTATAATAAATTTTTTCCCAATTTTCCCATTTTGAATAAATTTTTTTTGATCTCACCATCACATGTTTTTTTCATTGCCTTTTTGGTACTTATTTTTTTGGGGAATTCATTTAAAAGGACAAAATTTAAATAATGACCCTCATGTCATAAAAATTGAGTGACATAACGTTGTCATTATGACATCCATAAAAAAAAGACAAAAATTGAAACTCAAAAAAAGGGCTAAGTTAAAAGGGAAATTTAATTAATCATCAATCTTTTTTTATTGCCCAAAATAAAGTTACAATATACAAATATACAAAAATATACAAATTAAATGAAACAATAAATGGATGATGAATTTTACAACTCTTGTGAGGATCCTAGAATAGTGGTAAGTATAAATATAGTAAGAAATATAAGTATAAGAATAGCAATAAGCAATAGTAATAAATATAAATAATGAATAATATATAATATATAATAGTAATAAGTATTCAGATAACTATAATGATAAAATAATAAAATAAAAGATATAAAGATAAAACCATAGGTTGTAACGATATATCTGTTACATTTCTTATTTATATGCTCTATGCGTGATTCATTCACTTCTCTATTGAAAATCTGTTACATTACATATTGAAAATCTTAGCGACATCTAAGCGTCGGTATTGGAACAATCATTACGGCTAAGAGAAGAAGAGCTGTCGCAAATGATCTGACAGTACGAGGATACTTGAGACGATGCATGTGACATTCTCGCCTTTTTTCTGATTTTTCGGCAATTAAGATACATTGTTTTCCTGAAGCTTGTCGACCATAAAGAGTAGAATATGCCATGTTGAAATAATTTAGTGAATCAGAGCATTTTCCTTTCTCCGCGAATATGAATTCAAAATCAGTGAATAGTGATATCAAGGAAGGTACGTACTGAGAACTTATGTTTGGACCGTAGATATTTTGAAAATGTCACACTCAAATAATTTTTAAGAGAACGTTAGATAATTCTTCACAAGGAAAGAATCTGAAGTTATCTACGCATTTTGGTTATGAAAACAGTAATTAGGTTTATTTAGGTCAATCTGACTAAAAATAGCAGTGTCGTTCACTATATATTTTTGAAGAATTCTGTCAGGATTACGAATCCCACATGTATATATTTTTTATGAGTTTTTATATATCTTTGGTATGGTTCCATATTTGGTAACAATAATCACCGAGCTGTGATTTTGATGTGGTTGAAATGATCTAATATGTATATTTCATGTATAAATTTGGTACTTGGAATTTGGAATTTCCTTTGAATTTTCAGAAACCTTTTTGAAGAAGTATTTGACGGCTGGTCAAACATTTATTCTCATATACGTTTCTTGAATATCGAAATTAAAAATTGATTGCTCAAATTTTGATTTTTAATTATTGATAACGAAATATCTTGGCTGTTCAAGATCAGAGAAAAAATCATCTCTTCCATATATAAAGCAAAGATCAATTTTTGTTAATTCATAAGAATTATTAATAATAGTTCTTCAATTTCAGTATTGTATACTCAATTAATTTTAAGTAATAATCTCTTGATGAGATTACACTCAACTGTAACAACAATGAGTTGAGGAGTGCATTGAAAAGATTCCAAGTTTCAAGAAATAGATTTTTTGTATATCAAATCTGACACAAACAATATTGTTTTCATGTTAAATCGCTGAGAACACACTTGATGGATCAGAAGCTGATGTTCGTGTTAACCTGATCGGTAGCCCAGCTGCTATAAGTACGCCCTGATTGCGAGCCAATTCACTTCGTGGAGTTTAGCTATGTGCTAGACAAGGAAAAATACAATCAAGGTACATCGTCATCGAAAAAACCGACAATTCAGCAAAACAAAACAATATTAGTTTTTTTTACATTGGAACAAGAAAATAAATTTTTGAATTCAAATGTTCTGAGTTTGGAAGAGATGTAAAATTTTTGTAAATAGATTATTATAAGTTGGTATTTGTTTTATTGTTGTAGTTATTTACAGAAGGAAAGTTAATTGATGTGCAATCATTATTGAATAAGGTTTTGAATTTTTGTCCTAGTTTAAATAAAAATTCTGGCGTCCATTCAAATTTACAATTTCTAAAACTTTGATTGAAACATAAAAAATTTGAAACTAGCAAAGCGGTCCGAAGAACTCCACACCGCTCTTCACTGAATAGTCTGGGCATTCTATTTCAACAAATAACTAGAATTAACATTACATTTGGCGCCCAACGGGGGGTAAAGATAAGGTACAATGATGATGGGATTAAACAATAAGTTCAAAGATAAAACACTGGTAAGATATGGATACGAAACAGTGGTAAGAATTTCTTCTCAATTCAAACTGTATCTCATCATTGCAGAAACTGCAAAATAGAGGAATGAGAATATTGTTGAAATGTAACAGATACACTCCCATAATATATATGCTGCAGGTTCTTGATTGGCTATCAGTTAAGGACAGAGTGTTTTATTATTCTACGATTTTTATTTCCAAAATAATATCAGGAAAACTACCTACCTACTTCAATCAATTCATCATTTATCAAAATGAAATTCATGATTATCCTACAAGAGGTAAAATGAATTTTTATGTGACTAGAAAAAATTACACGAGATCAATGAATTCACTATTCCACCGAGGTCTCATTGAATATAACAAGCTTCCGGAAGACATTATGAGTAGCAGTTCTATAATACATTTCAAAAAATTACTTATAGATTACCTGAAATTAAAATATATTTAAATCAGTTTAAGGTTTATTTACCATTTCATTTGTTTATGACTATAAAATATGTAAAATAATATAATTTTCATTTATTTTCTTTTTTTTTTCAATATCATTTCATATTCTTGTTAGCGAATATTTACTACAATGTTATTATTGTTAAGATGTAACATTTATATTTATATATATTGTATATTAGGATACCCATATTAATAAACTTACTTACTTACTTAAGAGTAAGGCAATGAAACATTGACAAGGGGTATGCTCCGGGTTTTTTTCCAACCTATTAAATTATGGATGTCTTCTCTTGGGAGACTGGTGATACGAAAGGATAGTTTTTTTCTAAAACCTTTTGAATAGCATTTATTTGTATGCTCACTGGAAGAGTATTGAATAGTTTCGGTCCCAAGTAAGTGTAGCTTTTTTGTCCTACCGATTTGTACATTGTAGGACAAACGTATTTCAGATGTTTCCTGGTATTATATTCATGGGTAAATGTGATTAGTGTATTTTTTTCAGACTTTTGTCGTACATTGATATTTTTATATAGGAGTTGTCTGACATCTAGGATTTCAGATTCACAACAGAAAGTAATTGGTGGGTATGCGCCAAGCCAAGCTGCGAAAAAATTAAAGAAAACATTCACGAAAAATATTCAAACATATAGTTAGAAAAAAAAACATAAGTAGATTTGTATTCTGGGGGATTTAGTGAAGGTCAGAGTAGGACGAAGAGGAAATTATATTGTAGGTAAATATGGAGAAGAAAATGTAAAGGGCCTAGTTTATGGTGCAGAACCAGTGCCTTCCATCGAAGTTCTTACTGAACGAATTATGGATGCCTTCCACACCGTAAGAATTTTAGAACGCGTACGGCAGTCTATGAGAAGAACAGTGGAAGGTTGTATCGCAGAAGGAGAAGGGCATTTCCAGCACCTTTTATAAAAAGTCAAGGTTCGTTAGGTTCCTTATTTTTTAGGTAATGTTTAAGGAAACTTGTAATTTAGATCACAAACCAAATAAGTAGCGTTTTTTGTTTTCATCGTGATAATAGCTTCCCACCTTTTGTTAAAAATTTTAATTAAATGTAGCGAATTACAAAAAACTATTTAACTTTTTTTCTCGATAACGGTCGCAGATGCGTAAAAATCGCGACACGAGACAATTTTTTTTTAAACATAACGAAGAATTCATTGCATATGTTGGAATTTACCAGCGGCGCACTACACAACACTGCCAGAGGTATAGTCAGAATTTTGATGAAGGTTTTAAAATTGAATTGATGAAATATTTAATTGGAATATTTTTCAAATTTAATTCCCTTATAACTTTGTTATTGATGAACGCATTTCAACGTAATTTCGTAAGAACATTTCAAAACTCCTGACTCCAGTGGTGTAGTCATATATTTTCTTAAAAAATTGCTAATATTTTTTTTTCGATTTTTGACATTGAAAAATAATAATAGTTGGCTCTGGAAAGGATTATTTCTTCTGTCTCAGCGTCATTTTTATGAGCTGCTGATAGTCTCTGTCGAACAGATCGAGGTCGTAGACATAAGCTCGGTCACAGTTGAACTAATTTGACGTAAAATCAACATCGACAAAATCGACATATCACACCCATAGTGATGGATACGCATATGCCTTTTGTTTGACAAAGGAAACCTATTGTCCCAACTCTGATAACATGCCATAAAACACGAGGAATAGGTCATTTAGAGACGCGTGAACCGGTTAATCATCACGCTACTAGGCAAGGGGTGAACCCCGAAAAAATAGTAGAATTGACAGGTTATATTCACAATCCATACGTTCAAAGAGAAGTCTGCACGGAGTCCAGCCGCATAATCACTCCACTTTGGAGCGAGAAAAATATATTTCTTGTACTCCGATCCTCATGAACGAAAGGAAATAATTTTCTCTATAAAATGGTAGAGTTTCAAAACGATATCTGCGTTCCTGATTTTTTTTACGATTTTTCTAAGAGAAGACTGTGCGGTAGCAGCATGATAAAACGCATATTCTCTAAAGGCAGCATTGCCGATAATTTTTATAACTTTTGTTGTAGCCTAAATATTATTATCAGTAGTAATAATAATAATAATAATAATAATAACAATATTTATTTGCATCAGTAATACCTACATTAGTTAATAATCCTAATAATAATTTGACATAATATTAAGTAATAGTACTCAGACACAAACAAATAAAGAGAAAGAACACAAAGCTTTCGCTGTCCGTGTCATATCCCATTCATTCATTCATGCGACACTAAAACATAACAAAGTATTATAATTTTTGATAAGACACATACATATAATGAATGCACACATACATATACATAGATACATTCCACACATACATACATATATATTTACATAGATATACATGTAATACAATATTGAAGCAGGAAAAAAAATTGCCTAAACGAAGAGAACTGATGGACATATAATTATTTTGGCATATTGAACAGTAATAGAGGACTGATAATATAGAGCATGAGGAGTATGCTGGATTAATGGTAATTTTATTTTTTTTTTTAGTTAAAGAAGTTATGTATAAGTTGTTTTCGATTACTTAGTAGGAATGACTTAACCTTATTTCTATAATATACTTCAGAATTGGAGATGTTGAAAAGGGACTTTTCTGAAATAATATTTATGAATCGTGGTCCTAAAAATGATAAATACAATAAGTACTTCAAAATAATCAGGATATACATCGATAACTTGTTGCATAATTACAAAGAGTGTCAGTTTGACAATTTAAATAATCCGACCGCGAAGCGGAAGTATTATTCTGTCAAACTGACATGATTTGTAATTATGCAGGAAGTTTGGAGATGTATAACCGTAATTATTTTGAAGTACGTATTGTGTTTGATACGATTATTTTTTGAGTAAATTAAGTAAATATAAACAATTCATTAATTTAAATACAAATTGCTACAATGAAAATTTCAATTATTATATACTTACTATGTTATTTTCTGCGCTGGAAACGTGGCTGCTCATTGAAGTGCTGGAAATACCGAAGGTGTTATTACTTGAACCTGTAGCGTTTTTAAAATTGGATCTCATCTTATTCATTATGTTTTGGTGATGTTGTTCATCTAACTGTAGGTAGGGTTTGATAGAATTGCTCTTACCATGTCCTGTTATTTTAATTCTTCTTCTTTCGATACACCTGCTTTTGCCAATTGTGAAACAGCAGTGGCTCGGTGAGAATCATTTGAAAATGTTTTGTTTGTCATATTTAAATTTGCAAGTTCTGGTCCATTTACTAATTTCATGCACTCCAATTGGCATATTTTTGTACCAGCCAAGGGTTTTTTGTTTTCTCCAGTTAGGATTTACTGTCAGAAATAACCTATCTGTTTTAATATTGTTGTTCTCGCTTTTTTTATCATTAGTTTATCTAGAAGTCTCACTGGACAACAACTTACTTCATTATGGTTGGGTACAAGCCATTTATTATTAGCACACGGTTTTGCTCCTTCCTTTGTAGTTTTGGTAAAAATGGGATTATATTGTATTTTACCAGTTGGAGTATCATCATTTCCAGTTTCCTTTTGAAAATAATGAGTGACGCTCCTTCATTTTTTTCTCAACGGAAGTTCTACAGAAGCAATTAAGAATTTTTTTATTTGTAATCCTTCCGGTGTATTTTTACCCCACGCTTCTATCATTGCTATGTACTCGGTATCTTTAAATGCGGATGCACTAACCTTTCTCTTGTCCGGTTACATATTAAGTTCCCTTCTTTTTGAATTTCTTGCGTTTCGTGCGGCTAAAAATATTGGACTAGAGAATGGATCAATTACTTTATTGAACTCCTTCATATATTTTTCTTGTATTTGTTTTGCGTTACGTTCCACATCGTTTTAACAACATTTTCTTTATAATTTTCTCCATTACTTTTTCGCATATTGAAAGCCCAATCTTTCAAAATGGATGCTATCATTTCAGTGGAAATTGATTCATTTAATACATAGTTTCTTTCACTACAAAACATAAGAAATTGTTTCCATATGTACTTTTTTGTTTTCACGGTATAATGAGGCTCAGTATTTTGTATACTTTCGTCTATTGCATTTTTGAACAATTATTGATAAACGTCAAAATTTGACGGTCCTGTTAGTTTGTGTTAAGATGTTTGTGTATTGTTGTATATTGATGTCGATGTGGTTACTACGGAAATGAAATTATTGTAAAATTTTCGATTGGTTGAGCTACTCTATGTATAATCAGGTATTATCGAAATTATACAAGGTAACTTAAATGAATTGAACGTTCTGATTGGTTAAAAATTACATGAAAAAAATAATCAGGTAATATTATTTCTCCATAGGACTGTGCCGTAGCAAATGTTAGATTGGAATATAGCAAAATAGGTGGTAATTGAAGCCTCGAAGTTGAATATTTTGATCAGTTTTCTGGGAGTTTCTTTTTTAGTTCGTGTATGTAAGATGTCCAAGACAGAGATAGATCTAGAATTATGCCGAGTAGTTAAGCACAACGACTTTGATTTTATTTTCATTTAGTTCAAGATTATTCATTGAGAATCACTGAGTGACTTCGTTTTTCGCGACTCCACAGATTTGATTGAGCTGGTCAATACTTTTGTTGAGTTTCTGTCAGAAATCGTTAATGTATTTGATAAACATTAGTGGTCCCAGGATAGAGGCTTGTGGAAGATGACAGTTGAAGTTTCGCCAATTCTTTCTTCAGAGACAAAACCGGTCTGACATTTTAGATACAAAAATCGGCTAGAGGATTTTTTAAAATTATTTTTCCCATTGGAATTCCTAATGAAAGACATAGGCTTTGAAAACGTCATTATTTATTTTATTGTATTTTGAAATGATATGAATTATGTTATCTGAAATGTATTTGATATAATTTTGATGTACAAATATGAAAGATTGTTCAGTACCTATCATCTTGATTGAAGTGAAACTTGTAAGCATTACATGTGTTGTATGTTCCTGGTTCAAAGAATCACATTTATAATGTTAGTTCAAATTAATGAAAATTCACTAACTTTGGTATAATTCAATTTTTTTAAACTTTTGAAAATTTTTGGCCAATGGCTAGGCAGCCATGGTGAGACAGTGTGCTATCAATTGTCACGTTGTGTGCGATGTTGTCAGATTTACAAATTTATGTTTATGGTAATGACGTCATGAAAACTTTATATATGAAAAAATATATTGAAACAGTGTGGCTTGTATGGTTGAGAAACATAAGAGGTTTGGAAAAAAGAACTTTTGACTGATGCGATGTTGACAGATGCAAAGCTGGGGTTGGTGGCGCGGAAGTAGAAGAACTGTGGAGAAGAAGAATTAATTGATTATAATAATAATAAACAGGTGAAAGGACTTTCAAATTCCTTATTCCATATAAGGTCGGCTTGAGAAGTTGAAAATAGTGAGAGGAAGATGGTCTTTTCATGAAACCCTTGATACATTCGAGGCATTTCGATGTGTGCCTGAAGTTAAAAGAAGAAATAAAGTGAAGTAAAGAGATAGTTGTTAGAACTACTCAGAGCCTTCAACCCACATGAGGGTAATGAGGAATTCCATCCAGAAGAAAGAAAGGAGTAATAACCACGGATGCGGAAATCCCTTGATCCTTTCGAGGAGATAATTAACACCAGTGGCTGTCCTCTAGAAGGAAGGCAGAGAAAGATAAAGAAAGGGAGGGGTGAAAAACAGACAGCCTCAGTCGCCTCTTACGACTAACGGATGTGGTGGAGGTGCTTTTCTTTTCAAGCCAACCTTATATGGAATAAGGAATTTGAAAGTCTTTTCACCAGTTTATTGAAAAGATTCAACTTTGTCATGCCATACTTATATAACTTAAGGAGTTTGAAAATCCTCCCACTAGTTTATTATTATTATTAATTAATTCTTCTTCTCCAGCAGTTCTCCTACTTCCGCGGTACCAACCCCCGCTTTGCATCTGTCAACATCGCATCTGTCAAAAGTTCTTTTTTCCAAACCTCTTATGATTCTCCTATTCGACCAAATTCGCAACAAAACTTGAAATTCACTATCTAGTTCCTCTCGATATTTCTGTCAACCACATTATTTCCATACAGTGCTCGTCTAAAGTCCGTTCCCCCCCTACTAATTTTTGAACCACCCGGTATATCGCAACGAAATTTGCAGGGCTTACATAAGAGATAAAACCTACTTTTACATGAAAAAATCACAGCTAAAAGTTTCAAAATGGCGGCTAAGCGCCATCTTCAATAATTTTTTTAAATAGAACACCTCGTATATTATTCCATTTTCGAAATCTGCTCATAATTCTTAATACACTTTACTCCTGAATTCAATTGTTTTCGAAATATTAACGTTTGAAAAGTGACATTCCGGTTTAAAATGAAGTATGGATTTTGGTCACTTCCCGTAAAACATTTTGCTAACTAAACGTTGTTGTTAATTTGTAGTTAAATCTCTTAATGAATAAGAGGCGTAAAGAGAGTTTATTAAGGATGAACAGTACCGCTTACCGGAAAATCTCGAAGCCTACGAATGTGTTCTGTAAATTCACAATCAAAACAAATTAGTTAGCTAAAAAATTATAATTTATTTTTGAATAACACTTTTATTTAACCCCAACAATTATTTTATCAAGTGTTCAATGTGGCCCCCTCCTAAATCTTGACAATAAAGTGCCCTATTATAAATAGCTTCTCTCACGTTCATGAAAGTCTGTTCATCTATTTCTTCACATGTATCTATTATTCTGCGTTCCAACTCTTCTATTGTTTGGCATTCAGTGGCGTAGATTTTTGACATCAGATAGCCCCAAAGGAAAAGGTGTAAGATCCGGAGATCTTTCTGTACTTCCCCTGCGACCTATCTATCGCCCAGGAAAGTTTGTATCGAGGAACTCTCTAGCCATGCGGTCGAAATGGGGAGGTGCCCCATCCTGCTGAAATATGATTTCACGATTTTCAAACTCTTCCTGATTATTAAATTCTTATTCGAGGTTCAATTTCAGTCTCTAAAAGATTTCTGTAAAGAACTCCTGTGAGATTGCCTCTGATGAAAATCGGTCCAACAACGCGATTGCCAGAAATCCCCGCCCAAACATTCACCTTTTTAGGAAACTGGGTATGTCCCTCTCTAATAATATGCGGATTAGTATCGTACATTCTGTTTGTTGACTTTTCCATTAAGAAAAAACGTGCATTCGTCTGCGAAACATACACGTTTTAGGAAGCCCCGTTCTCCTTCAATTGTTCTTGTTAACCACTCACAAAATTCAACCCTCCGGTCTGGATCATCCTCCGTGAGAGCATGCAGGATTTTCATTTTATAGGGATGAAACTTTTTTTTTTAGGACTCTTTGGACACTTTTTGAACTTACTCCACAAGATTCAGCAATTGCAGACGTCGACTGAGTCGGATTGATTACCATTTCAGCAACAATTTCTACCTTTTTTTCTTCTGGAAGAGGTGGTCTTCCTGATCTTGGAGCATCTTGGAGCATCTTTCAGCGTACCAGTTGCTTGGAGCTTATTTAAAAGTTTGCGCAAATATTACCTCGAAATAGGATTCTCGGGAAAGCTATCATTAAACATACGGACTACTAGATGATAATTTCTTCCAGCTTCTCCAAATATCAAAACTGCTTCAAATTTATCGTCTATACTACGAGCCATGATCACACTTTTCATAAAAGGATTTAGGCGCTCAACGGACTATTTGACAGTTAGCAGTTCAGTTTGACAGTAAACAAGATGTTACCGCGACAACGATTTTTTCCAATGCAAACTTGATTGAAAGCAACATTAGTGTTTTTGGTTGGGTTTGAAATGACCACTTTTCAAACGTTAATATCTCGAAAACAATTCAATTCAGGAGTAAAGTGTATTGTTGAAAACTGTTGAGAATTATGAGCAGATTTCGAAAATGGAATAATATACGGGGTGTTCTATTTAAAAAAATAATGAAGATGGAGCTCAGCCGCCATTTTAAAACTTTTAGCTGTGATTTTTCCATGAAGAAGTAGGTTTTTATCTCCTATAAGCCCTACAAATTTCGTTGCGATATACCAGGTGGTTCAAAAATTAGTAAAGGGAGAAC
Organism: Gonioctena quinquepunctata; assembly: GCA_018342105.1. NCBI lineage: Eukaryota > Metazoa > Arthropoda > Insecta > Coleoptera > Chrysomelidae > Gonioctena > Gonioctena quinquepunctata. The sequence goes on along the minus strand of JAFIRS010009036.1, from coordinate 1,247 downwards.
GGACTTTAGACGAGCACTGTATATTTTTTCATAATATAATTTCAAATTTTGAATGACGTCATTACCCACAATCATAAATTTGTAAATCTGACAACATCGCACACAACGTGACACTTGACAGCAGGCTGTCTCACCAATAATTTTCAAAAGTTTAAAAAAGTTTAATTATACCAAAGTCAGGAAAATTTCACTAATCTGAACTAACATTATAAATATGATTCTTTAAACCAGGAACATACAACTTCAATCAAGACGATTTTTATTCTCATGACAGGTACTGAACAATCTTTTATATTTGTACACCAAAATTATATCATATACATTTTAGATAAGCACTGAAGATGGCCGCAGGCCAAAGGCGCTTTGCTTAAATATTCAAAATTTTACATAAAATATGGAACTTTGTTTTTCGATTTGGAATCGTCGTGTACACAGCAGTAGTGAATAATTAATTTTTGGTTTAAAATTTCCATATATATAAAAACTTTTTAACAAAAAATTAAACCGACGAAATACGGAACTGAAAAGTAATAAATAAAATAAACCTTCTTAGTCTCAATAACTAAAGTCCTAAACCAATGTAAGTAACTAATTTTGAGTCGGCGCCAAACAAACAAGCAAATGAATTAGGTAAGGCGTAAAAAGGTGGCATCGAGTGGGCGGTGACATTCTGATAATTTTTTTGAAGTAATTTAATGATCTTTGTTGATTGTTTGTTTGGCGCCGACTCAAAATTAGTTACTTACATTAGTTTAGGAGCTTAGTTATTGAGACTAAGAAGGTTTATTTTATTTTTTACTTTTCAGTACCGTATTTCGTCGGTTTAATTTTTTGTTAAAAAGTTTATATTTTTCAATTTTTTGTGGCTGAGATCTACTAATTATTAACTGCTTGTTTTTTTATTACTTCCAAAATACTTACTTACCCACCTTCTTCAACTATTACCAGTTAAATAATATGATTATCTACTTTTATTATTTGTTGTAATATAAATTATTTTTGTTGTTCTGGTTAGTTTATTTCATTACTTTGTATATCATTCCATCCTCTCATAGAATATATTGATTGTGATAATGACATTAGGATCTGTCATTGTCAACTACATATGTGTGCCAATGTTCACAAGTGAAAAATCAATTATCCCTATTTTTCTACCCGTAAGGTGGATAATTCCTTGAAATCCAAATATAATCAACTATGATGTATACCCTATCCGATAAAGAAGAATCATCCAAATCGAAGATCCC
>JAFIRS010009035.1:0-12699 GCA_018342105.1 Gonioctena quinquepunctata | reverse complement strand
CCACTTTGATAGTATCAACAGTAGAAGAATCCAGAAAACACAGAACTCATGTATGAGATTGACATATGGGATTGAGCGACCCCAGCGTATTTTGCATACATTGTGGGATACTCTATGGCTTAGAATGTTCAATCGTCGTAGACATCATATGGCATTGTTCTGTGTTTCTGTGGTGACAATCGAACAAAGCAGACTGACATGTTCAGATGTAACTTTCTAACCTAACTTTTTAGACGTCTATGTAGAGAAATGAGAGATCTGTTCAAGTTTTCTCTCATTTTTGAACAAATATTATTGTCGGATAGTTCTTCCTCAACGAGTAAGTCTTTCAAAATATACAGTCTGTTATAATTTTTTGAAGTGACTTCATGTTAAATGTGTGAATTTATATTGGGGCTGAAATTGTGTTTATTTACTTTCAGATGATGACCAAAATGGATTGACCTTTTTTTGTTCTGCTTCCTTCTGCTTGTTTTAGTACAACCTTGGCGCCAACTACTGTGATAATAAAGAACTTGTATTGAATTTTAATTTTATCTCTTTCAACTTGGATATACATTGTGACCCATTCAAAATAAAACCACTCCTGTGAAACAAGCATTTTTCAATCAATCTCAAAAAAAAATTTTCAATGTTAAGCATCCAAAACTGTATTTTGACACTAATTTGCATAACTTTGGTTTTATTTCCATGGCACTCTAGGGTTTTTTCCTTTGTCGAAAAAATTTATTAGGCAATTTTTGCTTTCAAATTTGACTACACCACTCGATACCACCATAAATGAAAACCATCAAAATTTCATAAAAAATATTTGTCAACAACGAAGTTACAACAACTTTAATTTTGGAAACAAAGTATTGGATTATAATTTTTATTCAGATTATAGACATATAAAAAATCTGGAAATACTGCCGATGCAGTGAACTTGTACAGTGAAAATCCGAAGTCAATAGCTCATTCGTTCTACAGTTATAACTCCTGAAATTATAGTAATGTGAGCAATTTGAGGTAGAAGCGATTTTATAATAAAAATCTGACTACGCCACTGGATTTGTGCCAAAATTACACCTCAACAAATAAGAAATAGTGTTGAAAATATTCGGAAGAGATACAATAAATGTGTCGAACTGAATGGAGGTTTGGTAGAAACCACAAAAATTCAAATATTTAATTTTACAGTAATGTTTATTTTAGTTTTAGTTTTTGCTTCCTGACATTTTATAGTTGAATAAATACTTGTTTCTGTTCATTTCGTTTTTATCGGCTATCGGCTAACTTAAAAATTAATTTAAATTTTCTGTTCTTTTCAATTACACTTATAACCCACAATCAGATAAATGATATTGAGGGAATATAATTTACAAATCTAGTGGCCCAGTCAGATTTTTATTACAAAATCGCTTCCACACAAATCGCTCACATTACCATTCTTATAACTGTAGAACGGAATGAGCTATTGACTTCGGATTTTCACTGTACAAGTTCACTGTTGTTCTACTTCGTATCGACGGTATTGCCAGATTCTAAATATGTCTATATTCTAAATAAAAATTATAATCAAATACTTTGTTTCCAAAATTGAAGTTGTTGTATCTTCATTGTCAACCAATATTTCTTTATGAAATTTTGATGGTTTCTATTTATAACGACTACAAATCCAGTGGTGAAGTCAAACTCGAAGACACAAATTGCCTAATAAACTTCTGTTGTTTTTGACAAAGAAAAAAACCATAGTGTGCCTTGGAAATAAAACTGAAGTTATGAAAATTTGTGACAAAATAGGTTTTTTTTTTGAGATTGATTGTAAAATGCGTATTCTACAGGGGTGTTTCCATTTAAAATGGGTCACACTGTATACAATTTTAATCTTTTTTCTATCATGAATGTCGTTATTTCATGGATTTGTTCTTGTGCTAACCTGACAAGCAAGTGTTACCTGAAGTTCACAAACCAATTAAGTTTCCAAAAACTACAATCCAGTTTCATTCACCCACTAACTTTCCAGGCAGGTACTAGGTCGGAAGCGCTATGCGATGAATAAACTATTTTCACTAAATACAAAAAGGTATTTTATTGGTTTTGTCACGTGCACACAGCTCCACTCCCAATTCAATTACTAGTTCTCTGTCAATCAATAGGAATATTCATTGCTGAAAGTGATAAAACGTGTTTCTATTCTTTGGTTATTCTGTTCCTGTGCAAAGTGATGAATTTGATTATTTTTCAAGAAAGGGATTTTGAAAATGCCTGGCGCACATAAATATGATGACTGATTCCGACCGAATATATATTTCTTTGGATCAAAAACCGTTTCTCATTCATAACTGATGGTGATTCAAATTTCTTTGGAGTCAAGTGGATGTGAACACTTTGTGGAATACCTGTTGGCAAAAATAATTCATTTATATTTCAATAAAGTGAATCCATGAAAGTGAAATGGGAACATATCTATATTTTTGTTATGATTGTAGTGTAGTGGCTCCACATCCTTAATGACAAATTAACAAAAAAATTCATGATTTATGCATTTTTATTACAAAAACAATACCATCATTTAATAATTTGACAATTTATCTTATTCGATTATCGTTAGAATACGAAGAATTGTTCCACCACGACTCATCGACAGTTCATCATTTCAACGATCATTCAGGGAGAATGGGAATGAAATATCATCGGGATTTTTTCCAGGTTAATTGTTCAAAATGATACTTTTACCGTGTAAATAGGAATCCTTAGATTGAGGTATCAACTATACGTGTCGGACAATTGCTATAACGACTTAAAACCAAGATAATTTTTTCATAATATTTCGTTCGTATTTCGTTTTGTATTTCGATGAAATGTCAAGAAAATGATTTGTTTGAGAATATGAACATGATGTTCATACAATCAGATATTGAAACATCAGCGACTGAAAGATAAAACTGTCTCCCATAGTTCAAGATGATTTCTTGGAAAGTATTAAAAAAACATATTGAACTGAATATTGGAAAGAGTAGATTTTCAGAAAACTGAAAAATCTAAGAAAAAAATTCGATATTTTATTGAGTTTCTCTTCCTAACATCAAGTAAATGATTTCCTATCCTCGTATCAAAACTGTTCTGGAATGACTCCTGAAAAGTCTGTTCCTTCGAAAAAAACTGTGTTTTTCATCTCGAGAATTCCATAACTTGATTCTAGAAAAATGAAAACGCAATATTCCCATTTTGATCTCTCATCTATAGTACATTCGTAAAGTAGCGACCCCTCGATTTCTGTTTCTGTGTTGGAAATTTTTTACTTGAGAGTGATTTATACAAGGTATCTCAAGGAAGAGATATGATGACATCGATAATTTTTCATTGCAGAATCAGAAAGGCCACCTCTTTTCACGTACGACAAGGTGAATATGGATAATGGTTACATAAGGAAATTTTGAAGAAATTTTTTTGGATACACGAAAACTGAATGAATTTTCATCTAAAAAAAATGTTTTAATCGAGCACTGTCAAAAATGTGACAGAAATAACGGTGATAAAAAAATTCACTAATGACAACTTTTTGTTGTTATTGGAAATGTAAGAAAAAGTTATTATTTAACTCAATGAATGGGGATGAAGAGAGAGGGGTTACCTTACAAACGGTCCGGTAGTTCTAAATTTTTGATATGTTGTCTAGGATGGTTATTAAGTGTTTAAAAATGCGAAATGCACAATATTTTGCCCTCCTCGCCCGCCGCCATATTGAAAAACCCAAAAAAATTAAAACTTTCTTCAGATTTTCGCTTATATCTTCGTTTCGGTGTATTATAGCTACAAATGAGTTTTACTCAATGTTGTGAATAATGAAATTTCCTATGATTCACGTTCCAAATTTTGTTCTTAGGACTAATAGTTCGGGAGATATGCGCTTTTAAAAAAATACATCTCATTTCAAATAACCCACCAACACAGCAGAAACATTTTTTAAAGATCCATTCATTTAAACAAAATTAGAACAAAAAGCAGTAATAATCATACAGAAATCGGTAGTAATTCAACTAAGGACTGAAAATAAAACAAATTCACATGCGCTTTCCTCGGTTCGTAGGGGGTGAGTTAAATAGTGAAGTTTTTACATCGGCGTCGTCTTCGACGTCGACGATGAGTTCATTCCTGTTATTACGTTTTTGGCCAACACAGATTTTGCAAACGGCGGAACATTTCAGGCCCGCCTTTCTACAGCCACACGCCCCCATACAGCCAGTTGTGCATCTGCGTGAGATGGCCTTGAGCAGGTTTGGGGGAGCAGCGTGTCTACTCATCCTGATGGGCTCGAGTCTTCCAGCTTTTCAACTCCACCCCCACTCGATAGGATCCTTGACAATCCCCATCTACTCCATTACCTGGTGGTATATCCTAAGGAAGTGAAAATGTGCTGCGTCAGTGGTCGGAGGTAGTTTAGCCAGATTGAGCTTGGTGGTACTTGTCTTCAATTTGCTATAGCGGAGGGAGCTCAACGACTGTTTCCTACTGCCACCATACAGGGATACCAAGATTTTCTACCCAGCTGCTGAAATTCCTTGGTGACTGGCAGCAGGGTCCTCAAACCTCTCCGGCTGCTACAGAAATGATGAATCTTTCCTGAAAAGTTGGCAGAATTTATTCTTTCCAAACCCAAAAATGTTTGAAGTAGGGTCGCAGCCCATGCATGAGCAGAATACAGCCTGTGGTGTTGTACTTGTAGGAGGAGGCATAGTAGATTGCATCTGGATGTTTCCTTCTCGCTGGTTTTTTGAGGTGGACTTCGTTTACCGCAGGTGTTGTGCAAGTCAGTAGGACGAGTAAGTCAATGTCTTCCTCGACAATGATGACGGCGTCGTACGTGGGGGGGGCATTTTGCTGTGGCAACTATCAACCTGTCAGCATCTTCGGAAGCTTGGTCTGTGGCTATGTTTGACGCTTGCATTTCACTGGAGAGCAGCTTTTCGAATCGGTCCTTGTTTCCCTCATTGGCCAGGAACTCATCCTGAGGTATGGTGTTGACAGTTGTCTGATGTTGAGTTTGCCTTGTACCTCCTTGTTCGTTCAGCGGTCTTGGTCTTCTGCTGAGAAGGATCTGTAGTGTAGCCATCAAAAATCACCCATTACATCGGTGCTATAGTGAAGTTGAACGCACTTGACGTAATCCTGGCAAATTCCTCCAAAGGTCGAGCTTCTGTTCCATACAACCTTGTGAAGAAGGTGAAGGTACCCACCATCAATAACGACCATGGAACGTTGTTTCAACTTTTTTGTTTACTCCCCACTCCGTAGAGTTGGTTGGAAAAATTCACATGCATTTTGTAGGTAATTGAATTGCCTACAAATTTTATTCCAATACTTGTTTTCCTAGTATGGGGCACAACTGAATTACAGCGCTCTAAAGTTAGAAGTTTGACAAATTTCCGGAAAATGTGTTTTTTTTATTTTTTTTTAAAGTGGTATATTTCCGTAACTATCAGCCCTAAGAACAAAATTCAAGACGTATATCATACGACATTTCATTCTTCATAACATTGAATGGAACTTTTCTGTAACTAAAATGCATCGAAACGAAGATATAATTGAAAATCTGAAGGAAGTTCCAATTTTTTCGGTTTTTTCAATATGGTGGCGGGTGCGGAGGGGAGAGAATTGTGCATTCTACATTTTATAACCACCTTAGACAACATATAATAAATTTAAAACTACCGGACCGTGTGTAAGGTAACCCCCCTCTATTTACTGGATTAATTGTACTTTTTGGTAGAATTATGTTAAGTATTTGCACGTAAGCAAGTAGTGTCAAGTCTTTTTGATAGGCAGAACCAGTGTTATCGTGAGTACTGCACCGTTTATTTTGTGAAAAATAATGAAGTTAACCGAACGCGAAAGAATTGAAATCTTGTGTATGATTGGTTTCGGAGATAGGTCGCGCACTCAAACAGAAGTGGCTGACTTGTTCAATTTGGGCATGTTCGTGATATTAGAAAATCTTGTCGAAAGTCAATAATCGAAGATCAGCTTAATATTCTAGTAGCAGTCCAAGATAATCAGAATACAACAATCACGGACACGGCTACTAGTGTGTGCATATAAAAACAAAGTACTATTCCTACAAGGTATGTCTACTTCACGGGCTGTCGGAATAATATTTTGATCGCCAGATTGAATTTTGTGAAAACATTCAACAATTATGTGATAATAACGATAATTTTGTAAAAATAATATTTTTTTCCGACGAAGCAACATTTGCTTCAAACAGCCATGTGAATAGACCAAATTGTCGTTATTCGGCAACCAAAAATTCTCATTGGTTCGGGAAACCTCACACCTAAAAGTCTCAAAAATTGAACGCGCTTATTTGGATGAAGTTTTACCAAATCGTTGGATAGGTAGCAGAGGGGCGATGTAGTGGCCAGCTAGATCGCCAGATTGATCTCTTCCCGCTTACTTCTTGTGGAGTTTTTCAAAAAGTAAAGTAAACATGACTCGACCAGTGAATTGAGAAGATTCAAAAGCACGAATACGCCAATAAATTAGAAATATGACCGCAGATGTCATTGACAACGTCCAAAAGGAATTTATTAATAGCCTATTGTCAAATTGTTAACGGTGTACAATCCAAAACATTTAATCTAGATTTTTTTTCCATTTTTAATGTTTACGATAATTTTTCTTCAAAATTCTCTTATGTAACCATCAACCATACTCACCTTATCGTACGTAAAAATATGTGTCTTTTCTAATTCTCCAATAACCCTGTTTATTTCACTCTCACGTAGAAATGAAAACAACAAACGACGGGTTCTAAATCTCCCATTGTATTTTTGTTTTTAATTAATCTGCGTCCTTACGAATGCACTACATAAACAGAGATAATTGTTTTGACGATAACCTGGAACTTTCGCCAAATATGAGTACTCGAAAATATCGACGAGTTCTATCCGTCAAGGAATATCCGTATCTTCATTCAACTGATTTTCTTTAAAAAAAAATTGAAATACTTTCTTTATGATTGCGAATGACCATTTTGAGCTGAGAGTTTGTTATTTAGTAATCTGTTCACATTCATAGAGTTATCTTCGGTGATGCCCAGAAAATTGTCATGTGATTTTCATGTGTTGAGAAAAGATTCACATCAAATGTTTTTAGATAGTGAATAAAATCTCGATTACCAATAAAATATAAAAATCTCAAACTATTAAAATATTTTTCTTCAACCATAAGGTATAACTGATCAATATCTTGGGTACGCTTCAATTCACAAAGTAACTTGTGTTTGATTATTTTCTACAAAATATATATACACAACCTCAAATATAGATTTGACATGACAATTGTCAACTTTCGTCATCAGTTAGATCTATTGCGTTGACTCCTTCCAGCTGGTCTCCTGTGGAAAATAGAGGAAGTGAGATCAAAATTAAAACGACTGATGGGGCACAGTCTAAAAAACATTTTGTGTGTTCGATAAATAACATTAATTGGCTGAATCATGCAATGCGCGCCATTTTCCTATCACAATCACAAGAATTTTCCAAATAAAAAATTTGCGCATTTTTCATTTGAATTTGGGAGTGGGTGTTGTTTCAGCAAAGAGAGTTGATACATCGATATTCAAATCCTGATTACCATGTATTTTCATCTTCCTTTCGAACAATGATGTATTTCAATTCCGCAATCAATGGAATGGAATGAATCAAGGAAAAAAATATATCTGAGAAAACTATGTGGACATTGCATCTGGGAGGATCATTGTGATGTTTTCAATGTTGCTCTTGTTCAAATTTCTCTTCTATAATTAGCAAATTATTATTTTCATAGAATCCCTGATCTTTCACCAAAGTGTCATATACAAAATTTCGGAATAACTAGTGACAAGTTTAATACAAAAAATATCGAGTTTTCAACTTATTCGAGGTTTGTTGTTAACTAGTTGAAAATATGATTTTCATCGATGACAATTATGAACTTTGTTTATTATATAAGCTGCATATTTTTTTGAAACAAGAATGTTTGTTGTTTCCGAAAGAATTGAGTTTTTCTGTTATTTCTTGTGTCTTGACTTCGATTGTTCATGAATTATGGAATGAAATACCAACTTATTAGAATCTTCACTCTTTCACTAGAAATTTGAAATGTATTTTGCATAAAACAGGGTGTTTCTTAATAACATGCCAATATTTGAGGATGTTATTCTTGGGTCCATTTTGAGAAAAAAACTTCATATGAACATATGTCCTAAAGGTCTTAACTTTTGAACTACAGGGTGCCTAAATTTTAAGTTTTTTGTGAAACGTAGTATGCATCTTCTATGCATCAAAAGACATTTCCTGCTGTATATCATAATTGTTTATTCTTGCCAGTGACGTTCGTGCGGGATTTGCACTGAATCATTTTGAAGAGAAAAGTGATGCGCCACTGCTTTTTCCTAAAGTAAAAATTATTTTTCCGAGAAAATCTGGTCTCTTGATTTTTTTCCGTTTGACGTACGGTTTTTGAATAAAAAAAATTTAATTCAGTAACTTGCGCGTTGTGATAAAATTGGGTATTTAGAACAGGGCCAATAATTTTTAAAACAAAGAAAATTCAGCAGTATGTGGATGGTCGGAAAATTTGGGGTAGATGATAAGTTAATTGAGAAAAATCGAATGGACTCAGTAAAAAATCCGGAAGGGGGGTGAGGGAAGCTAAATATATGTTTTCAGTATTTGACATTGGTTCTTCACGATTTGTGGCTGAAAGAAAAGTTCAATGTAAAAGTTGTAGATAATTGAAAAATTTAAAACTTTTGTGAAAATAATTTTTTAACATTACCTTAAAATTGACGAGGAAAACGCTAAAAATATTTTTTTTTGTTTTCAATTGTTATCTCCTGCAAAAAAAAGACGTTCTTCTTTGTTGTAATTTTTGTACTTATTTACTACTCTGGCAAGTTTCAGTTGATATCATCATTGAGATGGGGTTGTGTGCGAACGGATGTACTGCTGAAGGAACTGACTTATTTCTTAAGGATGATGCCAGGCACAAACATTGCCATGCATCTCCCATTGGATGTAAATGACATTACATGAAAATTGATCGTTTTCGTAGATTTCAACGCTTATTTGCAATAAAAAATTAGAAATTCTCAAGATTATTGAAAAATCAATTATAAAAAATGTTTTTTTTTGTTTTTCCCTTTATTACGAAATTTTTCCATACGAACAATATCATTTTTTCTTGCCATCTTAAAGTAGAGGTTTCACGGAAAAAATGAGCACTGATAAAGTTAGAAAATTGAAAATTTCTAAACCAACTTTTTCGATTGAAAATTAGTCTTTTATTATTTAAATTCGTATACAATCGAGGAATAAATATTTTGCTTTGGAAAAGTTCAGTAAACATTTTTTTTTGCAGGAGATAAAAATTAAAAACAAAAAAAATAGTTTTTAGAGTTTTTCTCATTAATTTTGAGGTCATGTTGAAAAATTATAGTTACAAAAGTTTAAGATATTTCAATATCTACAACTATCATATTTTTTCTCGATAGGATGCATATTTCAGTATATTTAGCTACCCCCTCCCCCCTACCGGAACTTTTGCTTTACTTATCATTTACCCTACATGTTTGGACCACCCACATACTGCTAGGAATTTTCCAAGAATTCGGGTATTTGAAATCGGTTTGGCCCCGATCTAATTAACAAGGATTAAAAACGTATGTAGTATGTAAGGAGCAGATTAAATTTTGTAAGCATAAACAGTTTAGAAAGTTGTCTACCTATTCTAGTTGTCACGTACCATCAAAATTAACAATATAATCAAAATAACATAGTCCATTTTGAGAATTCTGAGTTTAAAGATATGCATTACATAATGGGCTTGCTGATGGTAACGAACTGGAAGCCAGGCGGTTGTATGAGGACCGCAAATAGAAATATTCCGGATTCCCGAACATGTTCAAACATTCATAGAAGGTTGTGCATAAAGGGCATTTTCGAACCAGACCATCATTTGAAAACAGTACAACGTACTGTGAGAACACCAGAAATTGAGGTAGCGGTTTCGAATTCAATTGGGAAAGATCCCGGATTAAGTACACGAAAAATTGAGAACAATTTGAATATATCATTATTCTTGTTTGTAAAATTCTCTATCACTTTTCATTATAACCCTACGGGTTTGGACGCTATTTCCTCGCGAATTTCCTCCACGGATGAACTTTTGCCAATGGTTTCTTCAACAAGTGTATGAAAATCCATTATTTGATACTGAAATTTTATTCACCGATGAACTCAATTTTTCCAGAAACGCCATTCAAAACTTTCACAATTATCATTTATGGGCTGAAGAAAACCCACATGCAATCTTGGAATCCCGTCGCCAGGAGCAGTTTTCCGTTGACGTGTGCTGGAATATGCGATGATTATTCAATCGGACCCTATTTTCTTCGTGCGAGGTTGATTGAGCATAATTACCGGCAGTTTCTCGGAGAGGAATTGCCCGCTTTGAGGGAAGATGTTCCCATTTTATTATTTCCTATGGGGTCATTTTGAAACATTAGTTCACAGCCCTCCAATAGAATAGAATCGATTTATTTCCAGAAAACATGATAAACATGTATGGGAAAATTCAATTTTTTTATTTCATTTGAACGTATATTGTATGGCTCAGCATCCACGTAGTAAGCACTCTTTTGAAATAAAAGTTGTGGTAGGGGGGTAAAATGATTGTATTTGGGTTTGGGAGTTGGCGAAATGATATATTTTTTTGTTATTATGTACAAGGACTAACAGATTGTATATATATATATATATATATATATATATATATATATATATATATATATATATATATATATATATATATATATATATATATATATATATATATATATATATATATATATATATATATATATATATATATATATATATATATATATATTATATATATATATATATATATATATATATATATATATATATTATATATATATATATATATATATATATATATATATAAACTTGGTGAAGTGAGAATTTTCATTTCTATAGAATGATTCCCACAAGACTCTCTTCTCTTCAATTTTGTATTATTTTCATTGCTGTTTTTTGTTACACAAAAGATGACTGCCAATCAGAACTCATTCCCCAGTGGATCAGGCCATATGACATATGAGACATGAAGTTTGCATGGAAAACTATTTTCAAAACGTTTTCACTCACTTGTCTGTAAGAAAGTGCACGTAGACAGTTAAAAGATCTGCTGAGTTTAATATTCGTGAATTTGATATGTTCCCTCCATGACAAGTAGCTATCGAGCTGGAAACCCAGACTATTTATCGTTTTGGCAGGTTTCAATTCAAATGGTAAAATCAAGTTATCGATACTCCTGTTTGCAAAAGGTTTATAGAAGGTTTTTTCGGAATTGATTTTTATTTTATTTGTTACACACTGTTCAGCCAAATAGTTATTTTTTCCTCCAATGAGGTTGTGTCACGACTTTCAACAATAAGAAGAGCATCATCTGCATTCAACTTGGGAGTTGCATCACCACAATTTCTCGGAAGATCGTAAATAAAAATTAGAAAGAATAAAGGGCCCAATATTGATCCTTGTAGTACCCCACATCTGATGTTCTCCCATTCTGAAAATATTTTTTCATTTTCTCCTACTGTGAGGACCTCCCTTTGCTTCCTTCCATTCAGATCACTAGTGAACCAATTTAGGGCAATTTCTCGAGTGATTCAATTTTTCTAGCAATATGTTAAAGTTAACGCTGTCGAAAGCCTCCGCGAACTCACATGCGATACCGATAGTTAGGAGCTTCTCATCCACATTTGTCATTATTTTCTTGCAAATGTCATGAAAGGCGGTCGATGTCGTTTTGCCAGGAAGGAACCCATGTTGGCAATCATTTAATAATCCGTTCGACTTCATAAACGAGATGAGTCTTTTTTTGCATCAATTTTTCCAAGAGTTTAGATATTGGTCCATAGCCAGTGTTTTTTGTTTTATTTTTCACCAACTCGAGAAGGAAGCAACATTTGAAAAAACTAGTCACCGATAAATGCATCGAATTTCAGCCCTATATCAGAGTAAGGTAATTTATGTAATCATCAGATACAAGTTTCCGGGAATTTTTTGATTGAAATTATTTATATTTCTTTGGAATCATAAACGTTTGAGGATACCCTATCCATTTTGTTGGACGGATCTAGACATATTTTCTGATAAAATGATCGGATAGTCCGCTATCGATATTTTCAATAAGGAACACATCGAAATTCACGAGAATATTTTTACAGGTGGCCGAGTTCATAATGAAGATCAGTTGGGAAATCGCATCATAGTTTCTTCCCGAATGTTAGAAGTGGTCTGGCAAGATGCAAATGAATACATTTAATTTTTTATGCGAAAACCGTACGTCAAACAAAACAAAAATCGGAACCAGATTTCGAAATGAATGAGAATTCAAATATAATTTTTACTTCAAGAAAAGTTGTGCGTATCAATTTCCCTTCAAAATGATACATTGCAAATCTTGACGACTGCCACTGGGTGCTACTAATGTTTAAAATACCAGGTCATAACAAAGTTATCATAAAAAGATTCTTTCAACACTTTAGCACCTGTATTTCTAAGGGTTTTTTTTTCAAAATGAACCCAAGAAAACCTTTTCAAATATTACGTTAAATTAAAACGCCCATACAGCTTTGGTGGCTACCAT
>JAFIRS010009034.1:0-12702 GCA_018342105.1 Gonioctena quinquepunctata | reverse complement strand
TTCCCCAATTATTAAGATAGCTGCTACTTTTCGGCTACAGAAACCCCTTTGTAAAACACTTAAACGTCTGTTAAACAATAGCTTAGGAAAAATTTTTCAAGGTATAAACACTTTTGCCCAAGAAAGAGAATTAAAAAACGTAAACCCTTTTTTTGAAAATTTAAACCCAGAGGCGTACTTTAAAATCTTTATTAATTAAATGCAAAACTATAATTTTCGTATTTCTTAAATTTTATCAATAAAAATCAGCCGAAACCCAAACAAAATTGGTATGACTGAATAGGTATTTTCAAAAACCTTTCAAACAATTCCTTCCTTAGGGTCCCATTTAAAATTATTGGTCACAGGGGCCCTTGTGACGTCATTTATGACTATTGCGTCACCTGTTATGACCAGTTAAAACCCTACATCCTTTTTATTTCCCCCCTTCAAATTTCTTATTATAAGTATACCCGTTCAAAAAATACGAGGGGGGGGACCGGCTAGCACTGTATACCTAGGGCACCTACGGAAAATTTCAGCCCATCAAAAAGGGATTTCATAGAGAAGTATGTAATGTACTATATAAAAGATGAAAATAAATATTATTGGATTGGATTGGGGAAGGGGCTAAGAGGGTCTGGGCCTTACTACGTGTTATTTCTTTGCATTTTCTGAGAACATTTACCATAATAATGTGTATTTTTTTATACCATCAGAAAGTAGATATTTCAATTAACGAAAAACTCACCGACTTTTCTTAAAAAGCTGATATTTTGACGGGAGAATTTTCGATTGAAAATTAGGGTGCTTTTTCGATATTAAGTCAAAATAAAGTGAAAAAATGAATATTTTAAATCAAAGAAATTACAGTGTACTTGGGACATCAAAAGGTGAGTTTTCACCAGATTTCGTGGATAAAAAAGTTTTTTTGTAAAAGATAAGAATAAAAAAGCAAAAACTTGGTTATTTGAATTTTTTACATAAATTTTGAGGTTATGTGGAAAAAATGTGGATAAAAAAGTTGTAGATCTTTCAATTGCCTACAACTTTCTTGTTGAAATTTTTCCCATAGGACTTGTAGTTTTGCCGAAAATCGAAATAAACCGTTTTTTACCCTTAAAATTCACCCCCTTCCACTCACCCTTAAATTATTTTTTCTTTCATTTTTGTTATATTACTTCCTTTTCCAATGGGTTTCATCCTACTATTGTTTTTTGTTTCAAAAATTATCGACCCTGGTCTATATGGCCAGTATATTTTGCAGTATTAGGTAATCCAAGAAATGGTGCAATTAGACTCGGAATTTTTGCGAAAGTATTTATTCCGACTACTTGAACTGTACATTCTCCATTCCTATACTGAAGGAAAAATCTAGGGTTTTCTGCTATCTTAGGACGCAGTGACATGTACTTACGTCAAATTTCAGCTGGATTAAATTTGTGTTAATTGTTATCTGGAACTACAAAAGTTCTTTGTATTTTCGTTTTTGAATCAGGGATTCCAACAATTATATAAGAATCCTTGTCCTCAATAATATCATGTATTGTCATTTTGGAAAGTTTGTCCCGGCGCCAGGCGCTTGACAATCCCATAATCATAACTATTTTCATCAATAAAAAAAAATCATCCGCAGCATCAAGCAAAAATGTACTTACCTCTTCTCTCGTGAAAATGTTTGCCTTTTTCGGCTTATAGCAGGCACTTTCTCTTTTAAGAAATGCATTCACTTTGGGATAATCACCTACATGTACGTTCTTGTTAACAGCTAAAGTCGATTTTAACATAGAAAACTCCGACCACACACTGTTATAATTATCTATAGTAATTTTACAAAAAAAACGGAAGTTTTAACACATAACAATATAGTAATAATAAAATTCAGTTTTGTAAATTCACTACACGACTTATTCCAACTCCATTTGGTGAAATTACACAACATTTGTTGAAATATACTAAACATGTACCGGGAATATGTTTGGTGAAATTACAAAAAATTTTAATTTCATTTGCTCATTGTAAATTCACTACGCAATTCAATTCAACTTAGTTTTGAAAAAATTACAACATATTTGTTGCCTTCTTACTAAACATCTATCAGAAATTTGTTTAGTAACATTACAATACAGATGTTGTGATTTTGTTGAAAAATTTGATTGAAAATGTTTTGTAATTTCAGTATATTGCATCGTAAATCAACTATAAAATTTATTTCTAATTGAAAATTGATAAATGAAGCGGACAAATGATCAGATGACTAAAGATGCGAGTACACAGGCTAGCAACATTTGATGCGTAAATCTGAGTAGAGAATCGACTCACAAACAACGTTTGTAAATTTCAAAAACTTTCGATTGGTAACCGACCAAGAGTTTGGTAAAATTAACTACAAAACACATATGAAAATATTTTTTTTAGTGAAATTACAATAAATTTCATTAAAAATGTATCATTCCTCAAGACTGCTGACTACAAAAACCTATACAATAGGTGTATGTTGATCGCATATCCATAAAAAACAACTTCTTCCCTGGCTAATGCTTCGACGAACGTTGAATGACATCCGATGGATAAACGTGGAAAGTCCTACAAGGTACTTTGCAACTGTTTGTTGCAAACTGGATCAATATTAACCACTTCACTCAGGCTGACCACCTGTAGACCGTTTTCGGGGTATTTTCCCCTCATCAGTACAGGGTGGGTCGAACAGACAATCATTAAGGTCTGCGTTACCTGACTGTTATAATTAACATCAATCCAATTTCAAAGCATTTGCTGAAATGGATTTTTTTTAAAATCAAATTTATTCATTTCAAATAATCAATTACATAATAATAACCATTTTATGTGCCATATTACATGCATCAAAATGTCGAGAATTACATCTAAGCATAGAATATGCTTGTATTGTGCCAATTCTCCCAAATTGAATGAATACTTACGACTATAGAAAAAAAATTATTTAGGTGCGGTTTAAGGAATCAAACAGAAATTAATGGGTAGCGGGGAGAAGAGGAGCAAAAGTTCATATTTTATATTATATAATATATTGGAGTGAGAAGGTAAATGCAGTTGACCAAAGGAAATTAGCAGAACTGAGCAGAACTGAGCTAACGCCATCTCAACACAACTAGTGCAACTAAAACATTACCAATGAATGTCATCGTGATGGTTTTTTATGATTAAAAATAGTATAATATACGTAATAGATAGTATAATATGCGTATACTATACGAAATGATTGGAAATGTTTTATGTAACTATCGAAAAAAGAATTCATAAATATTTTCTCAACACAACGAAATAAACGGCCGATTTTGTTTTGTTGAGTGTTTGAAAAAAAATCAATCAATTATGATGTGCCGAACAAAAAAATTTAATCGCCGACCATTAATATGGCTTCCCCCATAAGCTGTTGTCCGATTTTGGGTATATTATAACATCATACCTTACTATTGTTGATTATTTTTCATCATATTGAATAATGTGTGAAAATGTTATTGCCGAACAAAATAATTCGTTACAAAAAAGACAACTGTCATAAATAAAAATCCAAAATAGACATTTCGGGCTCCAAGCTAATGCTGACCCGGCTTGACGGACAATTCCAGTTTGACGGGCATGAAAACAGCTGATTTTGAAGATCTCTTTTCTCTAAATGAAATTTAATAATCTCATCAATTTTATGTCAGTTTATTTTAATGATGTATTAGTACTAGAATTATTTTTTTATGTTTCATTCTTAGTTTCTATATTTTTTTGTCGCTGCAGAATAATGGAATAGAATAGCGCCAACAAAATAACACTACCAAACAAATGGTACGTGTCAGGTATTGTAAATGAGTATAAGACTTTGAGCTCAATATTATGTTCATTATTGATTGTTATACATTTCAACGAAGATTCTTATTTCGAATTTCCAATCATCTTACTCTTTCATCGCTTCTCTCTTCTGACAGCTCCGTTTCGCGTGTATTTTGTTATCTGCAGTATATACCGGGTGACACAGGATATCGGGCCACCCCTGTAACTTCTGCATTCGTGAACGGATTTTTCTGGGATTTGGTATAGTTATATAAGCAACCATTTCGGATTTGATCACATTACAATCCAATATGGCGGACTCCCGGTTTTTCTGCAAATGCCAGCAACTTTGTTTTTTCAAATAGAACACCCTGTATATTTTTACATATTCAAGTTCAACAGGTCAAAACAAGTCCGAACCTCATGTGAAATGTCTTTTTTTTTAACAATTGAAATTAAAATTGTTTTTTTATTTTACCTCGTGGAAAAATGACATTTGGTCGAAGCTATTCACAATGTGTCGCAAATAACAGAAAAACTTGATTTTTTCTGAAAAATTATGTTTTGTGTCACTTACTGGTTAATCAATTAAGTCACATCACATTTTGATCAAAAATTCAATTTTTCAAATGAAACCCCTATGGGCCACCTACCTGTCTCTCTGGAATATTCATTTGGGAAAAAAATTACATTGAATTTTTGTATTTCGGTGCAGTAACAAATTGAATAAATTCAAAAATCTACAACTAGTTCATGAGTTTTCTGGCAGTTCGAATAATTTTACAACTTAGTAAGCTGTGGAAAACAACATTCCTGAATCTTGCCAACTAATTGTGTAAGTTATACTTATAAGCACGATATTGGTGTGTTTTTTTTCTTCTAGCGTTTTCTCGACTGACATCTCATTGCTATTCCAATTCCCGCGTCGAAGCGGTTGGATCAAAATCGACATAAGCAAAACATTCATTTCTGCCTCATTACTTACGATCATCTTCTCCATTGTTGGGTTCTTTTCGGAATCTTCTCTCCACATTTTTGAGAAAGGTTTTTTGTGGGTGTCTTCTATGTGGGTATCGAGCAGCGTATAACTGACAAGCGGCGACAATGTTTTCGAAACATTCTCCGTAAATTAATAACATATCAACCTGTTCACTTCTTGTGAACCTATAATTTTGATTTTACATTTCTACTAATTCTCGGAAGTTGACTAATTTTCGATAGTTGAGATAAAAGATGACAGCGAAACACAATAAGTTGACAAGATTCAGAAATGTTGTTTTCCACAGCTTACTAAGTTGAAAAATTATTCGAACTGCAAGGAAACTCATGAACTAGTTGTAGACTTTTGAATTTATACAATTTGTTACTGCACCAAGTACAAAAATGATATGTCGTTTTTTTCCTCAATTAATGTTCTAGGGAAATAGGTAGGTGGCACATTGGGGTTTCATTTGAAAAAAAATAATTTTTGATCAAAATATGATGTGACTGAATTAATTCATCAATAAATGACACAAAAAATTATTTTTCAGGAAAAAATAATGTTTTTCTGTTATGTGCGACTCATTGTGAATAGTCTTGACCAAATCTCATTTATCCACGAGGTAAAATAAAAAAACAATTTTAATTTCAATTGTTTAAAAAAAATTACATTTGACATAAGGTTTGGACTTGTTTTGACCTGTTGAACTTGAATATGTAAAAATATACAGGGTGTTCTACAAAGTTGCTGGCATTTGCAGAAAAACCGGAAGTCCGCCATATTGGATTGTGATTAAATCCGAAATGGTTGCTTATATAACTGTAACGAATTTCAGAAAAATCCGTTCACGAATGCAGAAGTTTCATGGGTGGCCCGATATCCTGCGTCACCCGGTATACAGTATGTCTCACTAAGTTGGAACCATATGGAAAACTTTTTTATTAATAATTTTAGGAAAAATAGTTATTCTTCATAAAAAAAGGTGCATGTTCTAAAATCTAAAATACAATCATTATTCAATATGAATCGTACTCAAGAGTAAGGTACCTTCATATTCGACAATATCGAAAATTCTTATTGAAAAAAGTTGTTCAGAACTGAACACCACGTTCAAATATGCAATTACAATATCTTCATTTCTATCGTGGATTTTTCAATTCACAGAAAAATATCTCTATTCAATATTCAATTGAGAATGTTTGCCTTTCCTACATTCATAGAAATTGAAAAATTAGGTAATGTTACTTTTTACTGTTTTTCTATTTTGAATGAACGTGTATCTCTTTTGATTATGAAACACATGATCACCTTTTCGTTTCTTAATATTTTCTAACAATTTTCCAATTTAAACACATAATGAATGCATATGCATATATTGTGCAAATGAGAAAATACATACAAATACTAAGTTGTGTAACTAACATAATATTAATTCTGGAAATAAATAGAAATTTAATGTTCCCTCATTCAATTGGTACTTCGACATATCCACCTTCTCGTTCGAAGCATATAATCGTTTTTTTGGCAAATTCACGTAATACATTCCTTATCATTTCTGGAGAAATTTCCTGGCATGTTTCTGATATTATCCTCTCCAAATGGTCAACATCTTAAAACGGCCTTTTCTGATAAACTTTTTGTTTCAACCCCATTAGAAGTAATCAAGGGTGATCTAGCAGGTCAAAAAAGATCAGAATCTCTGTGAATAACTTTTCCACGGAATGTATGTTCAAGATATTCCTCAACATTTAATGTACTGTGGCATGCGGCACCATCTTGTTGGGACCAAATACATTGACGTTTTTGTAAGGGTACTTCGTTAGGAAGTCATTGATATGAGTTTTTAAAAACTGTAGATAACGTTCGGCATTCATAGATTGGCGAAAAAAAAGGTCCTATTAATCTGTTCTTATAAATGTCACACCACACGTTCGTCTTGAATGAATATTGGTCAGGAGACTTCATTACAAAATTTGGATTTTCATCAGACCACCCTCGACAATGTTGTGACGAGACAGTTCCATTTGACGAAAATGTTGACTCATCGGAAAAAATTATACGCCTCGTAAAATAAAGGTCCTCTTCTAATTTTCCTTGGATGAGATGGCAAAAATCATAGCGCCTATCATAATCCCTTTCTTTCAATGTGTGAACGATTTTGGGTTTGAATGGTCTGTATTTATTTTCTACAACTGACAGCATTACTTCAAACTGCGTATTCTCATCGGCAACCAGTTTTCGGCGTTTTCCATTAAAATGATTGTTATTACTTCCAGTATTCTTGAATTTGTTTACTATTTTCGTAACAGTTGAATGATTGATATTTTAATTGGGATGTCTGTTATTAAAAATAGTTGTTGCTTCTCTATGCGTTTTATAGTTTTCTCCCACAATCAGAACAATTTCTATTTTATCTTCACAAGTTAATAGCTACCATTTTCATGTCTCATTAATTCTAACGCGTTTTGACATTCACTGGCAAACATATCTTGATATTAACAAATCAACAAATCATTTTTTTGTCAGTGCATCCTAGATTACACGTAACTACAGTTAAATTTGCATTGTTATTGTAGACAAATTGTAACAATTTTTGATATTATCAAATATAAAGGTATTTACTCGTGAGTGAGATTAATATATTTTTACATACAATCATCATATATCAATTTTTTTCAGTCGTATACGCGACGACTGAAAAAAATTGATATCTGATGATTGTATTTTGTTTGATTTGAATTTTTTATGAGGAATAACTTTTCTAATAAAAATAATAATAAAAAAGTTTTCCATATGGTTCCAACTTAGTGAGACGTACTGTATATATATATATATATATATATATTTATATATATATATATATATATATATATATGTATATTCGTTGCAATTATTATCAAATAAAATCCGAGTAATTAATAATATGAAGCTTAAACGGTTTTTACCTGAATTTTCGCTCTCTAATTCTTCAACGATTATAACGATCACTTGTCACGACTTTTCCTCGATTCTGCAGTCTTTTTGCTCAATTTTCCGGATATTCTGATGAATTTAGCGTAACACTCGGCATGGTATCCATAAATACCCTCAATGCCTGTTGGTAATTTTACATCACACAATTCCCAACCTTTTTATTTCAAATTTTTCGTAGCACAGATTGATTTTTTATGATCGAACGCTTTCACTTTTTTGAATAAATTTGAACCTTCTTTACATAAAAAAACACAACTGCCCCTCTTGCCTTTCCATAATGAACGCGAATGAGCACAGCATAGTCTTCGCTTACCCATGAACGACACAGTGGCCACGTTTATACCGTATGTGAATTTGGTAACCTTACCAAGTGTATGTGACCAAATTCAAACCAAATTCTCTTGTGATCGTTTATTTACATCATGTTTTGTCGAATGATTAATTAACCAACTTGGTTCTGGTTTGGTATTTATTTAGTCATGTAACCACGAGAAAGGTTTGAAACTCTGCTATCTAATTCGGAATTGTGTCATCTGTCAATGACAATGTCTGGATGTCAGTGAGCTCAGGCTCAGTCATTTTAAATTTCATTTGTTCAGCAGTTTTTGTAAAGCCCCTACTCAACATGTCTTCTTCAAAGCTCTTGTAAATGTTAAAAATTTTTGCCATCCAAAATTGATATAACTTTCTTGTCCAAAAATATTTGGAGAAACGCACTGGTTTCTTCATCTGTCCAATTAATACCTTTGGCCTTTTTTCCTAGAAGGTTCTAAACTGCAGCAACTCATTTTATATAAAAAATACTACCAAAAATATATAAAATAATTTCCGAAGTAATGATGCGGAAACTAAGGTTAGGAATCACAAAACATATTTTTAACACTCTCTCGCTCTCTTTTTTATAGCTATTGGAAAATTCGGTTCATTCAGCCAGTGCGATAACCACAACAGAACGCTTAGCAATTTTTCAAACCAAAATTTACAGTCACGGTGGGTAAAACTTATCATACTGTACACCGACTTAGTCAACTTAGTATTATAGTCTGGTACACAACAAATTTCGGTACCAAACCAAGCTAGTTACTTGACCAAGTGCACAGTTTATACCACACTGACTAACAGAATTTGGTTGGAATATAATCATTAGTCTGCATACCAAGGCACGGTATAAACGTGGCCAGTAGCGTCACCATGCGCTTTGGCTATATATAATATATTTTTTGGAATAACTTCCTTTGTATCCATTATTTCGTCATATAAATTGACAAATTGCTTACTATGACGAACATCTGTGAAATGCAATAGATGCCGAACGGTAGGTAGTTTTTATGATATATGGGCAATTCAAATTTTTCGGAAATAGTTCTTAATATATTGCATTGTATTGAGTTTCTATGAAAAATCCAAAGGTAAATGTATGATACACGGATACTCCACACCCTTAAGACAAAAGAACGCGGGGGTGGTTGGCACCCGATCTAACTAAAATATTCGGCTATCATATTATCTCGAGTTTTAGTGAATAATCAGATGAATTAACAAAATGCCGAACATAAGAAAATTAAAATTTTTCATAAATAATTTTTTACAACAATAAACAGCGCAACTGCCCCTCATATCCATCCTACACGTTCGGCAATGACGTTTACCCAAACTTTATTTCCAAAAACAGTAATTTGCGACATACGCCGAACGGTGAGTAATATTTCGAGATCGTGGGTTTTTTAATACAACATCACCTGCGCCGCTCCCACCTTATGGTCCACGGTTTATGCTCGGCATAGTGACCTCCGTGTAGTGGAAGGTAGGATTTGGGAGGTTCTTGTACTGCGAAGTATGAACAAATGAGACATCAAAATGTGTTATGGCCTCCCGGTCTATCAATTCGCAGGTTCAAATACAACTTTTTAATTCAAATACAAATGAATTAATGCTCAGAAAAACTAATTGACAATTTTCTTTCAATGTTAGTCGCAGAACTGTCACTGATAATCATACAAGCCTTTTTTGTGACAAAGAATAAACATACTTTTTAAACAAAGAGATATCTCAGAGGAATAGCTTATCAACTTAAGGAAAGTTATCTAGAAGGGCGTGAGCAATGTGTGAAAATGAAATAAGCGTTAAGAAAAACATATGTTATGGAGTGCCACAGAGAACCATCCTTGGACCTATCCTTTTTTTTATTCAAATCAACGCATTATTTGACTTACCAATAGCGGGGGAAATGAGTAGTTTCGCAGACTATACTGTCATATTCTTCAGGGACAAAAACTGGACCGATCTGAAACAAAAACTGATGGAATCATTTCCTCTGGTGCTGGAGTTCTTTAGTAGTGAATTACCCACCATAAATCTGGAAAAGACAGTATTCTTACCCTTTACGAGTTACGAGTCTTCCTCTATATAAAAAAATTGAATTCTACCATCAAGGTGAGGTGCTGCAAATAGGATTCGACAGTAACATTTTTGGGAGTTCACCTAGACAGTAATCTGAGACGGAATGTTCATATAAACAACATAATAAAAAAAATAAAAAAAAATATTTAGCAAAATTACGATACCTAAAAAAATTATTTGATACAAAACATCTGAAAATAATGTTTTATGCTCTGATACAAACCCATCTCCATCCACTATGGAATCATAGCATGGGGTTGGGCAAAAACTTTCACATGAGGCATATGATCACAATACAAAAATGGATCCAGAAAATAATTATGGAAAGGACTTCAGATATTCGAGTGATGAACTGTACAGGAATGCAGTAGTAATGGATATTCATCAAATATATGTTTTAGTTCATTTGACACATCAAAACAGAAATTTTGCCAAAGTTAAATATGTCGAGCACAATTGCTCAACCAGGCATAAAGAAAACGCCTTGAACGTACCTCGTATGTTGAAGACAATAGGGCAAAGGAGCCACATATATTTTGCACCCAAAATTTATCATTTATTACCGAGACAGCCGAAAACACCCCATTCCACATTCCTGCTCAAGTCAAAACTAAAGGTATGGCTCATGAACAGACCCCGGATTGGAATACAGAACATGATTGACTTCAAAAATAATTAGAATTGCAATAACTATCAAACAATTTTGTAAATATAATTAGATGTGAGTCTATTGTATATATATATATATATATATATATATATATATATATATATATATATATATACAATATTGACCAACTCATATGATAACGATAACAGATATCATGTTACTGACTCTTTCTCCTTTAGTGAATTTATTAACGATTTTCAATTAGCACCAAATTATGTTCTGATAAGTTTAGATGTGGTATCTCTATTCACTAACTTACCTTTAGAGTTAGTTAAACTCTGCATTGATAAACAATGGAACAAAATTAACAATCTCTGCAATATTGAAAAACAAATGTTTATGAAGATAATTGATTTCATTTTTGACTCTACTTGTCTTGTCTTCAATGAAAAATTCTACAAACAAATTTTTGGTACTCCCATGGGATCTAACATCTCTCCAATAATATCAAGTTACGTTTTAGATGAACTCCTAGAATATTGCACAAATAAAATCACTTTCGACATTCCTTTCCTTAGGAGATATGTAGATGACCTCATCCTTTCTGTACCAGAAAACTGTATTGATGAAACTCTCAATATTTTTAACAGTTTTGATCCCAATATTCAGTTCACTGTCGAAAAGAAACCGATAATTCAGTTCCATTCCTTGATTTGAAACTTATCAGAACCATCAACAACAAAATCATCACTGTATTGATGAAAAACCAATAAATAGTAATCGTTTCATAAATTTTCACTCACACCATCCCATGAAAATCAAACTCAATTTAATTAATAACCTTAAAATAGAGTTGTTAAGGTCACTCATCCATCCTTGAGAGATGAGTGTCTGAAAGAACTTCAAAACATTCTTTTAGAAAATTCATATCCGAAATCATTAGTTAATAAAATTCTATTTAGCTCCTCTGCTTCTATTTTGAATTCAAACCAATCACCAAGAATGGATCAAATTGCAATTTATAGATCTTTACCACATATAGATAATTTGACACCAAAACTCATACAATTGTTCAAAATGAAGACAATGTTAAAATAGCTAAAACCCGTTTGAAAACTATATCACAAATACATTCAAAATTAAAAGCTCCTATACCAATCAAAAATCAATCCAATATAATTTATGAAATTCTTGCAGCAGCTGTATGAAGTATACATTGGTCAGACAAGTAGAATGCTCAAAGATGGAATAACCTCTTATAAAAGTGACTGTGGAAGAAATGTGAGATCTTGTTGCCTTGCTGAACATGTAATAGATAAAGATCATGTGATTGACTATAATAATGTCAAAATTCTCGTTAATTAACAAAATCTCAATAAGCGTCTCTTTTCTTGAAATGGTTCATATAAACAAAAAATGAAAAAAAAATGAATAGAAGAACAGATATTGATGACCTCAGTACAATATATACATATCTTTTAAAAAAACATAAAGACAATATCACACCTAATCCTCTTTGAAATGATTATTATTATTTTTTTATATTTATA
Source organism: Gonioctena quinquepunctata (assembly GCA_018342105.1). NCBI lineage: Eukaryota > Metazoa > Arthropoda > Insecta > Coleoptera > Chrysomelidae > Gonioctena > Gonioctena quinquepunctata. The sequence continues at coordinate 404 of JAFIRS010009034.1, read as the reverse complement.
TATACTTTTACATTTTTATATTCTCACTCTGTATCTCTTTTTATCTAGAATTTCGATTATTTAGGTATGTAACTGAGTATCTGTCATGTGACTGTCATCTTGTCATTTTAAATTGTAACACCGATGTTTCTTTTTGTGTATTATTTTTTCTGAATTTCATGTTAGTAAGTATCCTTTAATTATGTAATACCAGCATATAATCATGTATTAACTTTTAGTTAAGTCTTGAAGAAGAAAATAAAAATTTTCGAAAGCTCGACATAAAAACGAAGAAATCGTATTAATTGGTCTACCATTGACTGCTTCCCACTAATTTCTACATAAATTATCGAACAGTCACGAAAATATCCCCTTATTTATATATATATATATATATATTATTATACTTTTACTATATATATATA
>JAFIRS010009033.1:0-12705 GCA_018342105.1 Gonioctena quinquepunctata | reverse complement strand
TCCAATACATGAATAACGATTTTACATTTATATTCCAAATCTTTGTTGCCATAACCTTGTGTTTTCCCAACAATCGGGAAGGCAAATAAATTAAAACATTCTCTTGAAGGTTCTGCCCCGGAATTAATATTTTACCCTTGGTCCTCCCCCTCCTTCATACTTTGGGATTGAGCTTCTCTAAACTCGGGGAAAATTTTACGTTCTTTTCTAAAAGTAATCAATGCAATAAAATTTTTAAAGTTCAACCCCGATAATCCCTTGGTTCGTGAATGGGCGGTGGGGTGTTAAAGGGTTTGGGGAAAAAGCAGAGAAAAAAAAAAATAAAGAAAGGGAAAATTTACTGTCATTAAAACCCGGCTATTTTTTTTCCTGATAAAACCCCAAATATTATCGGGAAGGGCCCTTTTAAAGGGATTTTTTTAAAGGGCGGTTACAATATGAAGAATTGAAAATTTATTTTTTGGGGGTTTTCCCCATACATGAAAAAAAAAGGAAAAACCCAAAGATAAACCAATTTTAATGGGTATTTAGTTTTTGTTATGGGGATAAAGCTCATTGGATTTCCCCAAATTTCTAAGTTAAACTTTAAAATTGATTTGTTTTGTAAACAAAAGGGGTAATTAAATTTTTTCGTAAATTTGGAATAAATTCTTTTTACCAAACTATCCTTTTTGAAAAATTCCCCTGAAATATGTCGAGTTTTGATCTCAATTTTCCCTTTGTAAGGAAAAAAAAAATTCCCCCAGGGGATCCACGTTTGATAATGACGCCCGCGTTTTTTTTCAAATGGAAAACCCTATTTATTTTCCTTTTTTTGGGAATTCCATGAAATATGATTTCAAAACATATAAACCCCAAAAAGGGCCTGTATACAAGTGGTGAAACCCCAATTGTTCCAAAGAAATTGGATAAACTCGTGAAAAATTAAAGGAATAATTTTTGGAAAGAACGCTCAAAGCCGTAGAATTTTATTATGATTTGGGCATTCTTTCAAATTTAATTAGGACATACAGAATGATTCGTTTCCGAGAAATGATGTCATCGGTATTTATTTAATGGAAACTCCATTCTTCATTACGAAATGTGAAAAGGTGTTGAAAAGGGAAACATTCTCAATTGAATATTAATAGAAATATTTTTCTGTGAATTGAAAATTCCACGATAAAAATGAAGTTATTTTTGTGAATGTCTAACAGAAAACAACTACTTCAAACAAATCAGTGAAAAGGTGATTATGAGTATGAGTGAAATGAAAATTAAATAAGAAAAACCATTTTAAAATAAGAAAATACCAAATTTAAAGGCAATGATAGCTTCAAATAACGATCAAATTGAATGTTCAAATTGTGCCCCGTTTGCTATCTGACTATTTCCATTAGTTGACAGTGGCCATAGCGACCAGAATTTTGTTTTTGTTGCTGAATAGTTTTTGTGAAGTTATTTCTTCAAAGAATCTTATCGTTTGTCGATACATTATTGATTAGTAACTTTGTCATTTCATGGAAAATGATTGAATTAAATGAACGAGATCGAATTGAAATTCTTTGCATGATAGGTTTTGGAGCCATAATGCGCACCCAAACAGAAGTAGTTGAATTATTTAATGCAACTCATCCTGATCGGCAAACTATTAACCAAAGCATGGTGAGCAAAGTTGAGTCAAAATAGCGTGAATTTGGGCATGTCCGTGATCTTCCTAAATCTGGTCGACCCTCACCACCAGAAGACGATCCAGCTTAATGTTGTGTTGGCAGTACATGAGAATCATCACACAACACTCAACTGATTGGCTTCTGATTTCAATATGGCAGCATCTACAGTCTACAAAATTCTGAGAAAGGCAAAGCACCATCCTTATAAGGTTCGCCTCATCCATGAGCTGAATGAAGACGACTTTGATCGGCGAAATAAATTCTGCAAACAGCTATGAAATAATGGTAATAATTTCGTAAAAATATAACTTTTCACGACGAGGCTACGTTTGTTTTGAACGGCCACGTCAATAGGAAAAATTGCCGTTAATGGCTACCGAAAATCCCAGATGGATGATGGAGTATCACACTCAAAATCCACAGAAAGTTAATGTATGGTGTGACATAGTCGACGGAAAAATTCTGGGTCCCTATTTCTTTGACGTGAACCTGACTGGTGCAATATATTTGGATTTTCTTCGATTCGACCTTATTCCTGCACCAATAGCTTTGTATCCAGATCTAGAGGAACCTGATCTTCCGAAAACTGTTTTATTCTTCCAACAAGATGGTGCATCTCCACTTCATGCAGCAGCTGTCTGCGAATATTCAGATGTGGTGTTTCCGAATCGTTGGATAGGGAGAAGGGACCGATTGAGTGGCCAGCTAGATCTCCAGATTTGACACCACTTGATTACTTCTTGTGGGGGTACTTGAGGAGTAGAGTTTATATCAATAGGCCGGAGAATTTAGAAGATTGAAAAGTGAGAATTCGTCATGAGTTACAATGTATACCTACTAACGTTATTGACAATGTTCAAAAAGAATTTATTCATCGTCTTGGCTACCGTCAGATAGCAAACGGTGCACAATTTGAACATTTAATTTGATCGTTGGTTGAAGCTATCATTGCCATTAAATTTAGTAATTTCATATTTCAAAATAGTTTTTCTTATTTTATTTTCATTTCACCCATACTTATAATTACCTTTTCACATTCCGTAATGAAAAATGGAGTTGCCATTAAAAAATACCGATGACGTAATTTCTCCTTCACGAATAATTCTGTATGTATCAATTAAATTTGAAAGAATGCCCAAATGAAAATAAAATCCGACTGTTTCGAGCGTTCTTTCCGAAAATGATTCCTTCAATTTTTTCCGAATTTATTCACTACTTTACGAGAGCACTGAATTCACGCACTGTATACAAACCCTAGGTGTGATATATTTTTGAAATCAGCTTTCCATGGAGATTTAAACAGTTTAATAATATATAGGGTGGTCCATTTGAAAAAATACTCAAACGTGGATCACCCTGTATATTTAATTTTCCCTTATAAATGTGGAAAATGGAGATTAAACATCGACCGGTTTCAGGAGATTCCTCAGAAATAGATAGTTTAGCTAAAAATGAATTTATTCAGTACTTTACGAAAGCCCTGTATCATAAGTGCTGAAGTTCTTATCGAGGGTAATATCATATGTGCTAGGAGTTTTATCGCTCAAAATTTTTTGAAATTTTCAAGGAAGCATTTTGTTTGGAAATTTTTGTGAGTGCGATTTGCGGTCTTATTATCTGATTATGAGGCCGCAAATTGCTCGAGTAAAATTCTAGAGGCAAAATACTTGAGGGAAAGTAAAAAAAAATTGCAATATTTCCCGAATCACATTTGAAACTGGTTAAAACTACCAGAATTAATGTTATATTCGAATTGTCAACGTGGAAAGTTACAACAATTCTTCTCGTTTCCTTTACAGATTCAATCATAACGATTATTCACTGCTCTTGAACTCACTCAAAAACATACATTTTTCACTATGAATGTGTATCTGTATTCATTCATGGCAAATAATTTATTCAATTGAATTCCCCGTTATAAATATACCTCAAGCAGTCGCTTGAGACAATTAGAAAGTAATGTTAAATGTAGAGTAACGAGAATGAGAGCAAGACAGAATCAGTTCTAAGACAATGCATCTTTCTTCATCTCACGTAACTTATGAGTATATTTTATTTGAAATCTGATATATGCAACTTAATTTGTGGATGGAACGAACTTTCGAAATCACTTTTACTATTTCGCTCCGCACTTTGAGTGATAGTTGATAAATCGAAATGCTAATACGAAATATTGGTTGTTGATAATGGATAAGTGAAATGTTTTCTCCGTTGGGAATAGTGTATTTAATCAGTATATAATTTTGAGGAAAACTAGATGGGATTGGCTCGTTTCCTGCTCACACGAGCGTCTATGTTTTTTACACGAGAATTGAGGTTAGTAGAGGCTATCATAAAAAGAAATATCATATATTTACTGGAAAAATTTAGTAAAAACACAGTTTCAATGATTTCTTACCTTGTAAGCACATATTGTTCACATAATCTGTCCTGTGATTTCAATTGAAAATTATTTTCGGAAAATGAATTTTTTTTTACAGTGATCGGATTCGAATCCCGGTCGCTTTTTTCGTAACTTGCTCCTTAGCTAACTAGGCCATCTCGGCTTTGTTATATGAGTATAATTTTGAATGCTTGTTGACTTTATGCATATACTTATTGAGTTTAGTGTGATTTGTGCTATTTTGAGATTTTTATGAAGTTGTTAGTGGTTTTACCGTTCTTCATGAAATAGTTCTGGCTCTGAGCCTGGTTACCTTCCCACTACTCCACAACACCCATTGATTGTATGAGAATATGGGACTCACATGATTCACAGCCTTACTTGGCTCATTCAACAGTCTGAAAAATGTATATGTTTGGATTCCAATATCAAATTACTGTATGTAGTGAGCTCAATATCACTTATTCAATCCATTTCGCATTATCTGTTTCCTTACAGGAATTGAATTATATATAATATATGAATTGAATGCGTTGACATATAATGACAGGTGACAGGGCATAGTGTGCCCAAGTAGCACACAGAGGTCATAATTCGGTTGTGCAGACGTCTACTAGACCTTTCGCAAAAGTCCATGACTTATGTCTTGTAATATGCCGAGACGTCGCTATGTATGCCAATACGACAAAGAGGCACACTCTTGCGACGTCACATCGACGTTATAAAGTGGTGGTGATGACTTGCCAATATAGACTTATATAACCCAGTCGCAAAAGTGTCGTTCTGTGGTCTTAGTGAAGTCATTATATCATTATGCATGAAGGTCATAATCTTTCTAATATAGTATTACAATATGTATACCATATCAAAAGATTTTATATAATATCAATATAATATATGAGTCAGCCTTCCTTCACATGTTCATGATACTCTGTGACCATGATAGTTTTCGAGATAAAAATGATTTTCATTTATGTGCCTTTAAGAATTGTTCTGAAACTCTAGTGACCAAGCAAATCCATTTTTACGATCCAAATCCAATTCTATTCACTTAAAATTCATGCGCCTCGAAAATGAAGAGAGATAAATATTCATTTTCATTTCAGAAAAAATATATTTCATCAATTTTTCTCATTAATCGTTGGAATATGTAGACCATATTACGAAAGATACTTGATTAGCACATCTCCAATGATTTTTAAATTTATATGACACCCAGGGTCCGTATTTTTTATTTTAAATATTTTTGTTCCAATATGGCTACCAGAATGATGTTATCAATCAAAAAACATGAATGCCGTCCTTCTAGTGTCGAAAAGTTGTAATTACTCCGGTATGTACTATCATAGAATACTTTACGAGTATCTCAAAGACATCGCAATATCTCACATAAAAAAGTTGTAATGTAGTCGCTATGACCACAAGTAGCAAGTTCTGTTGTACTAACGTCGTAACGCTATCAAAACAGAAGAAGATATACACTGAGTGCATAAGCATTCCGCTAGTTCCGCATAATGGAAAATGCTAAAAATAACTGACATTTACAATAGAGGTTATGTTGATGTTGGATATTTAAATATTTTTTATTCATCACTCGAAGTGCACATTGTTGTGAAAACAATTGAAGGAACTGGATGAACTTCATTTTTTTGCAGTGTTCCGATAGACTGATTAATTATTTCAGATGTTAATTTTGAGAAAGGCACTCATCCTTCCTCTGTATATTTTTCTATACGCTCTTGTAAGGCAGATTGGATTTTTGTTTTGGCATTTTAATCATTCATACAGAGCTGAATATTCTACATACATAATACAACATATCTATCCAACAAAAATAACATAACCAACAAAAATAATCTAACCATAGATACATAATGTAATCATTACGGCCAAAGTTCATCAGTTGTTAAAACTACATTACATGAGTACAATATGTAGTCGAAGAAACGTTCCAAAAACTATTCATTGGAACCAGATATGTTCATTGTCATAATAACCTCACAGCAACTGCTCTTGAGTTCTACTCAACGACACATACAATTTATTTACATACAAACCACAGTACAACTTCATCTCGAGAATTCTTTATCGTACTCTCGTTATATCTACTTCACGACGTCGTAGCGACGCCTGAAGGTTATAAAACGCACATTAACTTTTTGGTTCTAAAACATACAAATACGTGGTCTTTAAGACGGTATAAGAAGTCATTATGTTAATTTTATGACTCTGTGCTACTTGGGTGATGTTATCGAAAAACAATATCAAATCTACCAGTGGTTTTATCGAAGAACAATATCGAATCTATTAGTGGTTTTATCAGTATAAAACAGCGAGATGACATTTCATCACTATGATACTGATCTGATTTGAAATTTCGGCTATTTGATTGGCCCAAAAATAATAAGGGAAATGGTCGCTCAGTTTTTTTTAATTTGGAGGAAACATTTTGCTTGGAAATTTTTCTGAGTGCGATTTGCGGTCTTATTATCTGATAACACCACCAAAGCGAAGCTATCAATATCGAATCACTGTATGTAGTGAGCTCAAAATCCCCCATTTAATCAATTTTGCATTTCCTGTTTTCGTATAGAAATTAAATGCATTGACATATAATTTCGACAGGTGTTAGTGTGGTTTTATTGTGTATTATTTTTTAAATAGAACACCCGGTATTCCATTTTCGGAATCTGCTCATAATTCTCAACAGTTTTCCCCAATACACTTCACTCCTAAGTTCAATTGTTTCCGAAATATTAACATTTGAAAAATGACATTCCGGTTAAAATGAAGTATGGATTTTGGTCACTTCCGGTAAAACATTTTACTAACTAACGTTGTTATTAATTTGTAGTTGAATCTCTTACTGAATTCGACTGATAAGAGGCGTAAATAGAGTTTATTCAGGATAAACAGTACTGCTTACCGGAAAATCTCGAAGCCCACGAATGTTTCTTGACATGTTTTTTGGGTAACCTCCCACAGTCTGAAAATGAAAATATAATCAGGAAAATCTATTCAAGTGCAGAAAGGGCAAACTAATTAGTTCACCCCGATAAGTTATTGCGTTCACCAAATTATATTTCCTATAAAAAAATGATTCAATTTGTCAATAACTTGTCGTCTTCTGAATTTGCCTATCAAAGAAATAAAATAAAAATTGAAAGATACTTCTCTATATAGTTTTTGCTTGACGTTTCGGGAACTATATCTGCCCCCGTTCTCAAAATCTTCTGAATCTCCTTTGATTGTTTTAATAATTCGGATTTTTTCGCTTTTTTATTTGACGAATGTCAATTGAGATCTGTCAAAAAAGTTTGAGAGTGACGTATTGCTCATTTGATATATGGGGTGTTGTTCAGATCAGTTTATTAGCATTCTACCATATCTCACTTCCTCTCTGAGTTTAGGTAACCATGTATGATCCATTTCAACAGAATTTGTTGAAAAGCAGTTGTTATTGGAAAATTGAAAGAAACGGCCTGTATTCGGCCGTTTCTTTCAATTTTCTCCTCTCTTGATGTGGTTCTTTCATCAAGATTTTTGTCCTATTCCATTCAATCGTATGATCGCCATTAGATGTGAGGATATGTTCTGGAATTTTTGATCCGGTTATTTGTCGATTTCTGATGAATTGAAGGAGATTTAGAAGATTTTGAGAACGGGGGCAGATATAGTCCCCGAAAAATCAAGCAAAAACTATCTTTTATTTTTTTTTATTAATTTTTTTTTGATAGGCAAATTCAGAAGACGACAAGTTATTGACAAATTGAATCATTTTTCTATAGGAAATATAATTTGGTGAACGCAATAACTTATCGGGGTGAACTAATTAGTTTGCCCTTTCTGCACTTGTATAGATTTTCCTGATTATATTTTCATTCTCAGACTGTGGAAGGTTACCCAAAAAACATGTCAAGAAACGTTGTTCCTCCACAAAAACCACATTCATTCAATACCTACGAATGTGTTCTGTAAATTCACAATCAAAACAAATTAGTTAGATAAAAAATTATAATTTATTTTTGAATAACACTTTTATTCAACCCCAACAATTATTTCATCAAGTGTTCAATGTGGCCCCCTCCTCAATCTTGACAATGAAGTGCCCCATTATAAATAGCTTCTCTCACGTTGATGAAAGTCTGTTCATCTATTTCTTCACAAGTATCTATTATTCTGCGTCCCAACTCTTCTATTGTTTGGCAGTCAGTGGCGTAGATTTCTGACTTCAGATAGCCCCAAAGGAAAAAATCTAGAGGTGTAAGATGCGAAGATCTTGGTGGCCATTCTGTACTGCCCCTGCGACCTATCCATCGCCCAGGAAAGTTTGTATCGAGGAACTCTCTAGCCATGTGATCGAAATCGGGAGGTGCTCCATCCTGCTGAAATATGCTTTCACGATTTTCAAACTCTTCCTGACTGTTTAATACCATTGGTCTTATTTGAGGTTCAATTTCAGTTTAAAAAATATTTCTGTAAAGAACTCCTGTAAGATTGCCTCTGATGAAAATCGGTCCAACAACGCGATTGCCCAAAATCCCCGCCCAAACATTCACCTTTTTAGGAAACTGGGTATGTCCCTCTCTAAAAATATGAGGATTAGTATCGCTCCAGTATCGTACATTCTGTTTGTTGACTTTTCCGTTAAGGAGAAGTGTGCATTCGTCTGCGAAACATACACGTTTTAGGAAGCCCCGTTCTTGTTAACCACTCACAAAGTTCTACCCTCCGGTGTGGATCATCCTCCGTGAGAGCATGCACGATTTTAATTTTATAGGGATGGAACTTTCCTTTTCTCAGGACTCTCCGGACACTTTTTGAACTCACTCCACAGAATTCAGCAACTGCGGACGTCGCCTGAGTTGGATTGATTACCATTTCAGCAACAATTTCTACCTTTTTTTCTTCTGAAAGAGGCGGTGTTCCTGATCTTGGAGCATCTTCCAGCGTACCAGTTGCTTGGAGCTTATTTGAAAGTTTCCACAAATATGACCTTAAAATAGGGTTCTCTGGAAATCTATCATTGAACATACGGACTGCTAGATGATAATTTCTTCCAGCTTCTCCAAATATCAAAACTGCTTCAAATTTATCGTCTAAACTACGAGCCATGATCACACTTTTCATAAAAGGATTGAGGCGCTCAACGGACTATTTGACAGTTAGCAGTTCAGTTTGACAGTAGACAAGATGTTACCGCGACAACGATTTTTTTCAATGCAAACTTGATTGATAGCAATATTGGTGTTTTTGGTTGGGTTTGAAATGACCAAAATGTCACTTTTTGAACGTCAATATTTCAAAAACAATGAATTTAGGAGTGAAGCCTAGTGGACAAAACTTCTCAGCGACGGTTCTCAGTCTTTACCACTCGCTGCGATAGCATGGCGTCGATCTACCTGATCATGGTTGGATCGACCCCATGCCAAGCCGCGGCGTGGCAGATTGACTTAAATGACGTATTGTCAAATGCCCCTTCTATATCAATAAAAACATCCATTGCGGATTGTCCACTAGTCAGTACCCCCTCTATCCTGTGTGTTAGGTGGCGGAGAGCTGTGTCTGTGGTCTTTCCGGTTTGGTAGGCATACTGTTTCTTGTACAGTGGATTATTCGGCAGCGATTGTTCTCTAATGACTTTTAATTGTTCTCTACCAGCCTTTCGAGTGTTTTCATGAGAAAGGACGTCAGGCTGATGGGTCGGTACGCCTTGGCTTAGGAGTAGTCGGTTTTTCCTGTATAAATACGATTATAACTGGCCTCCATGCCTTTGGTATGTAGCTCAGGGCCAGACATGATCGAAGTATTCTTATGAACTAGTTCATGATTTATCATAGTTATTTAGAGGTTTTTTTTAGTTGAGTGGAAGAGAATGCCTGGAATCTGCCTTTTGGCTGTGGGATCACTGAATTGTAACAACTTAGATGTATTCATCATTCTGTTGTCAATAAAATTATATATTATTATATGATGTGACTGAAAACATATTGGGAGCGGGTAAATTCATTAACATGTATCAATCATTTTCATATATGACAATGGTGATTAAGATATAGCTAGTATTTATTTTTTTTTCAAATTATTAGTTGTTTTATATATGGTTTTACAATCGATCTGATTTTAGCTCTTGAAATTTTCAGATGGTGATCACAGAACTGTTCTGTGATCACACTGAACCATGTATGACTGTTCAACGAGGAACAATTATTTAAACTGAGTAAATTATGTATAACCTGAGCACATGAACAAATTCGTGCTTCAAGTAGTCCATTTGTTTTCAATCAATATTGTGTGTGTGTTGTTTTTATATTTTCGCCAATGTTTTTCATTGTATCCAACTTTCCAGTACCAAAAAAACAACTCTTTTTGTTTGTTTTTTCCTATTATGTTTAAGGACATGCATCAGCTATTTTTTTATACAAACCTCACATCAATGTCTTGGAAAAGAAAATAAAATTTTCGAAAGCTCGACAAGTTAAACAAGAGATTTACTTTATCAGGCCAATATATTATATGACTGCGACCCCAAGGATAATCTTCAGTTACTGAAAATTTTCCAAATTCACCTTTTTGTGCCAATTAATCCAGTCAAGATATCAATATAAAATATATATATATATATATATATATATATATAAAATATATATATATATATATATATATAAAATATATATATATATATATATATACATATATATATATATATATATATATATACAAATATATATATATACAAATATATATATATATATATATATATAAACAGGGTGTCCCTGTACTTCGTCTTTTGTATAGATCAAAATCAATCAAATCAAAATATCACCAGTACTTCATAAAGCTTTTGTTCCTAAAATCCTTCGTTACCAAGTTACGGGCCCTCAAGTTACAAAATGAAAAATGTTGTTCTTTGATAACTTTCAAAGTGAATATTCAAAATCATCTCAATTTTGATGATTGACTGAACAAATGAATTCCTTCGATGAGCTTTCATGCAGGAGTCAGTTGTTGTGCTACAAAGTCAGGAACGGACTACCCCCGATGGTCCACACCCCAAAATTTTGAAATGACTGGGATTTGTCAATATGTTTTAACAAAACAACGTTTTCTGGACAATTTCCTGAATAAAAGTTCTCGTGTGGAAAATCGATCGGAGCAACCATTTTTTGATAAAAATGCATTTTTGTTCGACGACACCCAACCTGAGATGTCCACCATTATTCGATAAGAATAATTTGTAATGAAATTAGAAATGATAGGTACAATGTTCATAACGAATTTTTATCAAGCAAACACGTTCACCTTACAAAACTCATGGTGTGAATAATCAATCGCAAGCCTCAAGAGCAAACAGAAATGCAAGATCCGCTAAAAAAACTGCTCGATATGACCCCCGTCTCTTTCAATACATTTTCTTAGTCGGCGCAAACACCCTCTCTGCACTTGAAATAGTATGCCAGGGTTGTTTCGTATGGCTTCACAATGTAATGTAATTCTATTCAACAAGGCATCTCCGGTGTGAATATGTGTAGCGTAAACAAGGCTTCTGAGATGCCCCCACAGAAATAAATCCGAAGGATTGAAATCCGGAGACCGCGGTGGCCATGAATATGGCCCACCTCTACCAATCCATCTATTGGGGAAAATCTGGTTCAGATGGTCCCGCACAATCAAACTAAAATGAGGAGGAGCGCCATCATGCATAAACCACATATCTCTTCGGGTCTGCAATGGAACATGTTCTAAAAGTCCATTCAAATCGTTCTCAATAAACTCCAAATAACGTTCTCCATTCAATCGGTCATGTAGAACGAATGTTCCTATAAGATGGTTTCCTATGATACTAGCCCAAACATTCATGTTGAATTTCCGTTCGTGTTTAGTTTGCAATATCCCATGGGGATTTTCTTTGGCCCATATGTGGAGATTATGAGAGTTGATTACTCCCTCTCTACTGAAATCTGCTTCATCAGTAAATGGAACTCGAGTAATAGAAGTCATATCCTCTCTTTGCTCATCCAGGAAGCAATTGGCATATTCCAGTCGTGCTGGAAAATCTTCAGATGTCATGGCATGTACCTTCTGGATGTGATATGGGTGAAGCAGTTGTTCCCTAATTGTTCTATGAATAGTGGACTTGGATGTATGGAACTGTTCTGATAGGTTTCTGATGCTCATTGAAGGATCATCAGCGACAGCTTTAAAAATATTTTCCTCCAATACGACGGTACGCACAGCCCTAGGAGCGCCCTCACCACTTCGTTTTGGCGAAACTGAACCTACAATAAAATCGAAATAAAACAACAGGCTCCAATTAATTATCCATTAGACATACCTGTCTTCCTCAAGCTGCGATCGACACGCATGAACGTTTCTCTTGCCGGTAACGTTCGATTGGGAAAATTCTCGACATTCAGACGACGGGCTTCTGCAGCATTACCAAATGCTCGTCCATACAATGCATGCATATCTGCATATTCGTTGAATGTAAACTGTTCGGCCATATCAAAACACTTCAAACTGTCCTATTAGAATATTGACAATGCAATGACAACGCACCACTCAACAAAACGAAATAGCATTTTTTATCCACACTAATTTTGTCAACATCTGTGGAAGAAATGGAACATAAATTTAGTAACCGGATATTTTCCACCTATTCATGTGCAG
>JAFIRS010009032.1:0-12716 GCA_018342105.1 Gonioctena quinquepunctata | reverse complement strand
AAATATAAATTTTAACTATACTCTGTTTCCTAATGTGAGAGAGTGCTAAAATGTAAATTTGCAATGACAGAACCCATTAAACAGGGTGAACAACTTAGTATTGTAAACTTGCTATGATAGTTTTGAAAAATTCCGTATTTCAGTTATTTAAGACGTGCACACCCCGAATCGTCCTAAATTAGGGTCACCTTAATTTGCATAACAATAGAAAAAGGAATTTTCTGAATGAAATTTATGTGACAGGTAGTTTATTAGAATAATAAGTATAATAATAATTTTACATGATTATAATTATAGAGATAGGCAGATAATTGAGATATTAATCATTTTAATATCAAGTAGATAAAAACTTATATAAAAGTAATAATACTATGAAAATAGATAAATTGGAATAAATATTAATATTTATAAAAAAATCTACTATTTACAATACAACTTAATTTTTTAATTTTAGCCATCACATTACGATTAGTCCGATGAACTATCGTCGTTGGGGTCCAGAAAAATAATTAGGTGCTCTACAGTGTTTTCTAGCATGTTATCAGCTTCCCACATTCTTTCTTCTATTCCAAACACATGTTCGACGCACTTACTACGTTTTTCGCAATCCACTGTCTTTATTCCCTCTTGCATGAGGTTTTCACTTATTTTAAAAGTAGTGTTATGCCTTGCTACAAACCGTTTTACTTGCGCCCACACCAATTCTATGGGCTTTAATTCACAGTGACATGGCGGAAGGCGAAGTACCGTTATATTCCGTTTTGAAGCAATTTCGCAATTTCGTCGACAACAAATTTCGTACAAAGAGGTTTATTCAACTTTACAATCTCCAGTAGCTCCGTTTTCAGCATATCTTCGTGAAATGGCTTCTTATTTAAAGTAAGCTAATGAATAATGTCTTTTTTTGCAAGAAGACGTTGGTATTTTCTTGAGTGGTGGACTATAACATATCCAGGAGGAATAAGATCTAGCATTTGCTGGAAGTATTCTTCAAAAACATCAGCGTTCATGTCTTCATGATAATCTCCAGTCCGTTTTGATTGAAATACTAGTAAGCCACCATCGACAAATATTTCACCCTTTCCCGAGGGTGCTTTCATTCCAGTGGTCCATCCTTCCATAAAAGCTTGCCTCGCGCATTTTATATTTTTATCCTGCCATATTTTACCAACGGTATATCCTTCATTTAACCATATAATAGATATTCCTGTTTTCCCTTCGAAACTATCTAACTGCCCTCAAATATCGTCGTCGCCAGCAGATGATTTCGTCTTTCTCTATTATTGAATTTTTTCATAACGAAAATTCAATTCCTTTAAAGTTTTTCACACGTTCTTCCTACCCATGGGTGGAATGAAATAATCTTTTTTCATTTCAGACATTATTTTGTTCAAGGTAGGTATTTATTTGTTAGAGAAAAAAACAAAATGGCGGCCCCAATATGGAGGACGAGTTTTGTGATTCAAAATTGGTATTCGGGGGTTTTTGGGGTCGTAGATCATGAAATTTCATGAATTCAAGATGGCGGACGAGTTTTGTGATTATGGTGCGATTCGATTCAAAATTGGTATGTGGGGGTTTTCGGGGTCGGAGATTATGAAATTTTCGTCAAAATTCACGATGGCGGCCCCAAGATGGATGACGAGTTTTGTGATTATGGTCCACTTCGATTCAAAATTGGTATGCGGGGGTTTTCGGGGTCGGAAATTATGATTTTTTGTCAAAATTTATAAATTCAAGATGGCGGCTCCAAGATGGAGGACGAGTTTTCTGATTATGGTCATATTTCATTCAAAATTGCTATGTGGGGGTTTTAAGGTTCGGAGATTATGAATTTTTTGTTAAATCTATCAATTCAAGATGGCGACTTCAGGATGACGGAAGAGATTTGTGATTATGGTCAGATTCTATTCAAAATTGGTTTGTCGGAGATCATGATTTCTTTCAGCTCAAAACTTACAGGGAAGAGACCTTGTAATAACGATGCACTATTGGAAATTTACAGATAAAGGCAAACTAACTGAAAAGTAAAAAATAAATAACTGATAAAAAAACTTTTTAAAGACAAGCTTTTATTCAAGCCGTGTACTAAAACATATTAAATAAATTTAAGTCATCGCTGACAATGATTTAATTATTTTTTGTTCAATTATTTGGTTTCAAAAAGCTTGTCGCGCGAATTGTAATAAAATTAATACTTCGACAAGTTGTTACTTACAAACCATTCATTGTCCAATACAGTGCTTCTCAAAGTCCCCTCCCCCCTCCCCTCTTATTTTTGGAACGATTGTACATAAACAAGTGAAATTTGGAAACTGAATATTAAAGGTTGTAAACTTCCCTACTAGTGATGATAGATGACGAAATCGTCAAAGATGACGTCACAAGGCCATTGTGACCAATAATTTTAAATGGAACCCTACGGCAAGCGACACCTCTTTTAAAAGGTATCGAAAAAACCTATTCAATGATACTAATTTTGTTTGTGTTTATGGCAGTATTGGCAACTCGCTTTTAAAAAATGCAAAGCTGTGATGAATCAAATCAGTTAATACTAAAATTCCAAATTCAAGCTCTGCCTCTGGATAGTTGTCAAATAAGTTTTTGTTAGTCTCCCTAATTCGACGTTTTTGTAATTGTCCAAGTTTTTGTACATTTAATAATTTGTGTATTGTTGATCGAACGTTTAACTGTTTTAGCAGCTTTTGGTACTTTTAATATTTTTGTACATTTTAATAATTTGTTAAACTGTTGTGAGTGCTTCAAGAAGCGAAATGGTACGTGCTTTAGGTGATAAAGTAGCAGCGATCCTAATTCTTGGTGAAACTGGACAAAAATTCATGCAGCAGAACGCATTTTTAATGAGAGGTTTCCCGATCGCCCCATTTCGAGGACTTATTCAAGGGAGCTTCTTCGTAAGTTTGAAACGGGTAGTATTAATGATGCGAAACGATCTGGCAGACCACAAATTTCTGATGAGAAAAAAATTGATATACTGGCAGAAGTAATGTTAATCCTACTTCTTCAACAACTCACGTTGCATCTACCTGTGAAGTCAGTCGAAGTATAGAACACAGGGTGTTGAAAAAAAAACAAATTTCATCCATACAAATTAAAAATTGTTCATCAACTCTCAGACGACGACCCAGACCGAAGACTAGAATTTTGTGAAAATATGGAAATTAAAATCAACCGACAGCCAGACTATGTCAAAACAATTTGTTTCAGTGACGAAAGTACTTTCTATCTAAATGGAAATGGAAATACACAGAATGTGAGGTATTGGAGTGACGCAAATCCTCACCTGTTTCGTGAAACACATACCCAATTTCCCCAGAAGGTGAATGTTTGGGCAGGTATCCTGGGAAACCATATCGTTGGGCCTCTTTTTTTTAATACTAATTTAACTGGTTAGGTTTATCTGGAGCTGTTGCAAAACGCAATAGAACCGTTAATCCTTGAAATTTTGGAAGATCATCCAGATGAATTCGGCAATTTGGAAATAACATTCCAACAGGATGATGCTCCTCCACACTATTACGGTGCAGTAAGACGGTATTTGGATGAGGAGTATCGTGGTAGATGGATTGGACGACGAGGCTCAAAGGAATGGCCAGCTCGATCACCGGACCTCACACCTTTGGATTTTTTTCTGTGAGGGTACCTTAAATCGAAGGTTTACGCCATGAACCTGACAATATTGACGTTTTAAAACAACGTATTGTTGCAGAATGTGCGGCTGTTTCCGCAGACACATTTGCAAAAGTACGAGAAGAGTTTAAAACTAGGATATTTCACTGTCAGGAAGTGAATGTAGGTCACTTCGAGCAATTTCTTCAAGTAGATACTGATTCTTAAATCTGTAATTAATATCATACTGAATGGAATTTGAATTTTAATGTTTACTAATGAGCCATTAAAACTGCCATAAACACAAACAAAATTAGTATCATTGAATAGGTTTTTTCGATACCTTTTAAAAGAGTGTCGCTTGCCGTGTGAATGAAATATGGTTCAAGAAAACAACCCGCCTAACTAATTACAAAAAAATCACTGGAACGCCAGAAACCAATATTATAGGAAATTTATTAAAATAGGTATGCATAAATTTTATTTTGGTTAAAGGATTGGGACTTTGAGAATTAGAAAAATAAACGGGAGTGTTTAATAATACATCAATAACTCACTTTTATGGATACTGGAAATTTTAAGAGTGGGATGTGTTAATCAATTTTTGAAAGGAATTATTACTCAAAAATGTGACTGGCACAGTTTTTTGAGTTTTAAATTTATCCCACAAGCCTTTATCACTAGTATCTAGGTACACATGGACTATTTTTATTGCAGAAATTTAAAATTTGAAGAGTGGGATGTGTTAATGAATTATTGAAAGGTATTATGACAGAAAGATGCGACATTCGCAGTTTTTTTCAGTTTAAAATTTATTACGGAATCCCACAAGTTCTGATCACTAGTTTGTAGGGGGGTTTTTTTAAAATTTGAAAGTGGTTGTTAATGAATTTTTGAAAATATAATACCAAAATATGCGACATTCACAATTTTTTTTTAGATTTAAATGTATTATAGTAGCCCACAACCTTCTATCATATACTTCTAAGTGTACATGGACTATTTCGACTATAATAATTCAGAATTCGACGAGTGGGAAGTACCAAAAAAAATTTCAAAGGCATTATTACTCAAAAATGTGACATTTACGACAATTCACGACAATTCACGACAATTCACGACGATTCACGACAATTCACGACAATTCACGACAATTCACGACAATTCACGACAATTCCGACAATTCACGACAATTCACGACAATTCACGACAATTCACGACAGTTCACGACAATTCGACGACAATTCACGACAATTCACTGTTGTAGCCCAGACTACAGGGTGTTATGACTTAACACACCACACCTGTAATACCAGACATTATTCGTTAGATTGGGAAAAAACAGTATTAAAAGCATCGACTATCTGAAAAGAGTCGAACCGCAGATGATCTATGGAGCGGTCGACATAGATCAATCTCCTTTCTTTCAATACCGGAACGTGGGTTGTTTATCCAGGAAGTACTACCGTTCAGAAGGATTCGAAAAGTATTCCTAAAAAAAATAAAGCATGCACTCATAAAATGTCAAGAATGTACGTATATATTTAGTGAACGTTGACACAATAATTTCATTCGTTCTATAGACGAATAATATGAAACAATATTCATACAACAAAAAGAGTGTAGCTTATTGGTAGTCGATTTTACAGTTGGCTACAAAATCAAAATAGATTTACTAAAAAACAATCTTGACATCAATTGCCACAACCGACTATAAATAATTCTCCTTTGAGATCTTTGTTAACTTGAAACTATGGAGATACTTTTACAGACACATGCACATTATAAAGGGTTGGGTTTGCTACAAACATAAATACAGAAAACAAACATTGAACTCACCTTGTTTCAAACTTATTCACTGGAGTAGGTTTTTAAGCGACAATTAGTTTTGATTTTATTATTATTTCGATTAATTCCGCGTCAATTGGTTATTTTATTTTAGTCGCCCGATATATTAGTATAGCGCGATATGGCTATGGTTTTTCTAAGAGATCATGAACTATGGAGTTGCGGTTTTCCCAATGACTGAACTCGGTTCTGGAAGCGTTGACAAAAATAGGCAATTTTTGAAAAAAAAAATATTGTTTACTCGTGCTTTCACTTGGAGCGTTCAATACTTGGTTTGACTTGGTTTGCAGTTGCTTAGTTTAATGTTTTCTGAAGTTCACTATATTTCACGATTTTACTTGGTACTATTCTCATCATTATTTTACGATACTGTGATTCGACGGACTTCTTAACCTCACTTTTGAGAGGAACATATTACCGGAGTAACGACTATGATACTTGGCTACAGTTCTGAGACTGATTTAATTCTGTTTGTGCCGGCCGCCTTTTATAGGATCTTCAGACCGCGGTATTCGGTCTCTCTAAATGAGATAAAGGGTTGTTTTGTTTGCTTTTAATTGTTTTTCTTGTCAAAATAGATCATGGTCATAAAAGTAATGGCTTTGTTTTGTTCATGCACGCATGAATGAATCGCGGGCTGTTATCTATGCTGTTATTGAGTTAAATTTAACTGGCTGCCATTAATTTATGAATGTCGGGCGGATTACCGCCGATATAATTACAAAAAGGGTTTTTATGACCCCTGATATCGCGCTGTGATGTCAACAAGTTGGAATCAATAATCTTGTTTACCATCGTTAATTTTTCCTAGATGAGTTATTTATGAATCCGGTGTACAAGGGTTATTTCTTGATAATTATTTTTAAGTGCATTTAATTGTCTTCCAATACGACGTATTTTTAACTGGCATGCTTATCAGCGTTTGTCGCTTACTCGAATTTAGAGTAAAGAATATTGTGTAGCCCCTTCAGAAATGAGGATTTTTCTGTAATCATGGATCATGACATCACGTCGATTCACGAAAATTCACGACGATTCACGAGAATTCACGACAATTCACGACAATTCACGACGATTCACGACAATTCACGACAATTCACGACAATTCACGACGACAATTCATTTACTCAAAAATGTCACATTCATTTAGGTTAAAATTTATTACACAATCTCAAAAGTTCTGATTACTAGTTTGTAGGTGCGCAGGGACCGTTTTGATTGCGAAAATTGAAAATATGAAGAGTGGGATGTGTTAATGCATTAGTAGCCCCCAACCATCCATCACATACCTCTATTTCGTCTATAAAAATTCAGAATTTGACGAGTGGGATGTATTAATACATTTTTCAAATGAATTATTACTCAAAGATGTGACATTCACAGTTTTTTTTCAGCTTAAAATTTATTACAGAATCCCACAAGTTATGATCACTAGTTTGTAGGTGCGCAGGGATTATTTTCATTGCAATAATTGAAAGTTCCAAGAGTGGGATGTGTTAATAAATTATTGAACGGTATTATGACAGAAATATGCGACATTCACAGTTTTTTTTGAGTTTTGAATTTATTACAGTAGCTCACAACCTTCTATCACATAGTGTGCAAGGACTACTTCGACTATACAAATTCAGAATTCGGAGAGTGGGATGTATCAATAAATTTTTCAAATGCATTATTACTCAAAAATGCAACATTCACAGCTTTTTTTTATTTAAAATTCATTACAGCATCCCACAAGGTTTTATGACTAGTTTGTAGGGGCGCATGGACTATTTTGATTGCGAAAATTGAACATTCGAAGAGTGGGATGTGTTATTAAATTTTTGAAGAATATAATGACCGAAATATGCGACATTCACAACTTTTGTTGAGATGTAAATGTATTACAGTAGCCCACAACCTTCTATCATATACTTCTAAGTGTCCAAGGACTATTTCGACTATAATCATTCAGAATTTGACGAGTGGGATGTATTGATAAATTTTTCATTCACATTTTTGTTTAGTTTAAAATTTATTACAGAATCCCAGAAGTTCTGATCACTAGTTTGTAGGTGCCCAGTGACTATTTTCATTGCGCATTTTCATTTCCCTGCGCACCTACAAACTAGTGATCAGATTCTGTAATAAATTTTAAACTAAAAAAAAAAACTGTGAATGTCACATTTTTGAGTATTAATGCATTTGAAAAATTTATTAATACAATCTACTCATCGAATTCTGAATGTTTATAGTCGAAATAGTCCTTGGACACTTAGAAGTATATGATAGAAGGTTGTGGGCTACTGTAGTAAATTTAAAACTGAAAAAAACTGTGAATGTCGCATATTTCTGTCATAATACCTTTCAATAATTTATTAACACATCCCACTCTTCAAATTTTCAATTTCTTCAATAAAAATAGTCCATGCGTATCTAGCTACTAATGATGAAAGCTTGTGGGACACCGTAATAAATTTAAAACTCAAAAAACTTTTACTGTCACATTTTTGAGTAATAATGCCTTTCATAATGCCCACTCTCCAAACTTTCCATGTGTGTGATCAAAATAGTCCTTGCGCACCTAGAAACTCGTGGGATACTGTAATAAATTTTAAAACTCAATAAAGAAACGTTTGTGTCACATTCTTTTAGTAATAATGCTTTTTTTCAAAAATTTATTAAAACATCCCACTCTTAAAATTTCCAGTATCCATAAATGTGAGTTATTAAATACCTCCCGTTCATTATTTTAATTATGAAAGTCCCAATCCTTTAACCAAAATAAAATGTATGCATACCGTATAATATTGGCGTTCCAGTGAATTTTTTCGATTAGTTAGAAGGGTTGCTTTTTTGGACCATATTTCATTCGCAATGGATGAATATAAACAATCCTAGGTAGGACCTCTTCAGATCGATTGCGTCAGCCTGGAAATTTTCAGTGGATGTAACACACTTGTAGTATTAGTTCAGTAGTAGGTATGAAACAAAGAGAGTAAACGTTATCTGAGTAGAGATGAAAGATCATTTGTGAGTCATAGTGACGTATATGGACATGTCATGGCCACCATTATCTCTGGACAGTGGCGGACTAGCGCACTCCGCACTCTGGTATCTGAGAGTTACAGGCTCTTTAACCTATATTGGACCACTCTGTATGTTACGTGGGCCACCTGTACTCATGTCCATGTACGTCACTATGACCGGTTAATGCTACAAGATTCTAATTGGCTAGAGCTTATTAGGACCTCCTATTCAGATAACGTTCACTCTCTTTGGGTATGAAAGACCGTTATTGATGTCACAAGTGAAAACTCGTTTTGACGGACTGTCAACGGTAACTCGATAAGTATTTGTACTAGTACGTGGAAAATTCCGCCACCGAGTCTACGTCGTGTCACATATATGTTACAGGAATTTTGAGATGTTTGGGGGTGTTTAACCCCCTGGGGAACCATCATTATGCAATTTCCATAACGAAAATAAAACAATAAAAGTAATTTCAAAAATTAAATTTAAATAATGTAATTCATCAATTGTTTGTAACAGATGTGTAAGAAGTTTTGTGAAAAATTCTGTTACCGTCCACGTTTTGATGTATATTCAACCCTGTGGGGATCAACATTTTGGAATTTTCTACACGTCAATGATCTGTAATAAATGTGTAAGAAATTCTGGCACCCTCCGATCTTGCATATTTTCAAAAATACAGAGTGTGTGGTGAAGCTTGAATCAAAAGCTAGCCCACGCCCTTTTCCTGAAAAACGGGAAGTGTAAAAAAATTGATTTGGGACGCAAATTTGTAATAAATGTGTACAAAATTCTGTACTATTTTTTTTGGGGAGTGTGTCATAAATGATGGTGTAGCTTTAAGGACATCTCTTTTAGTTTTCTGCACTAAAAAGTTAAAAATATTAAGAATAAAGTCATTGACCAAAAAATTCGTCTTTTGCAAAAAAACCGTGGGGTGCTTTTTACTTACTTTTCATAATTATGTCAATATAACAAGGTATCAATTACCTCACGTTTTTTTTACATAAGAGGTCATTTTTTGGTCAATGACTTTATTCTTATTATTTTTAACTTTTTAGTCCTTATTGCTATATAAGCGTGTTTTTTTAACTATAATATTATTCGTATTCACCATGAATTTTCCACAAATCAGTCACCAATATCATACTTCTGAAACCAACTGTTAGGAATCTGGGGTTGGTATGGAAATACTGAATTAATTATAGTCCGTTTATTTACACTTCACAATTACAACACAATAATGCACTTTATCAATTAAACAAATCAGTCACAGTTCACTGCCCAAAATTTACCGCGTACCATACTGCACTATAAGACTCCACCTTGAATGAACTCAACTCTGAATGAATTACAAATTACTAACTGCCCTTCAGCGGTACGCTCGACTTTTATATAATCGTCCCTAGCTTCCAGAAGCATCTGGCACCTGTGATTCGTAGAAACGATAATCACGCAGTGGTGTACTGTATTCATTTTCGTAACAATATAAATTCAAAAATAACCCCTTCGTCAAATAACCGATATCCAAATCTTTGTTTTTTTTTCAATACATATAGTAAATAACCCATGAGGGGGAGGATTTCTTATCCATTATAGAAATCAAAATTAATTATATGTTTATGCCTTAAAAAAAACACTTCGAAAATCATAAAATTAAGGATTTAGTAATAAGTAAATTTAAAGTGTTTTAATCAGTCAATCACGTTCGCATATTGAAATTATTTGGTCAAAAACATCCTTTATATAAAATTGATTCAAGGTGATGTTCATTGGGCGTGTGGAAATGTCAGGATCATTTAAATGACCTCGCTGCTTTTCTATGATTTGGTTTGTAGGATAAATACGCTAACTGAAGTAAACACAAAAAATGTTGGGGTTGGCAAATTTCGTGTATTTTAAATTGTGAGGGGACAAGGGAGTACTTATACTGCAGATTCTATCATGGACCATTTTGAAACCTAAAAATATTATTATCCAACAATGCATGTGTGGAAAAGGTATAGATGAAATAAAGCCTGTAAAAACGGAGTTTTCCTAGGCCCAAAGACGTCTAGGGATATACTATGAAGACATACGAGCAGAGACATTATAGGAACTTCCTTTTTTTGTCGATGAAAATGATAATATTGACTTTCTAGGGACATTTGCATCTCCGAATTATATTAGTAACGTATATCGATACTTCAGTGTACCCAAACTTTTCCAGGAGGTCTGCAATACATACAGTGAGGTCCATAAGTAACGGATACATTTATTTTCTACGTAATTTACAATTTATGAGTAAAGTCCAGAAATACGTCCATTTTTAATTCTGAAATTAAATTTTTTAAGCATAATTTTATACCTTCCCCTTCAACCCCATTGGAATGACAGCAACCACTTACAAAAATTAAAATAGAACGAGGGTGCATGTGATAGCTCAATTGAAAAGGTTTTTAATCCTCCATCCAGCAATATAAGGTTTTTTGAATTTCTCCACATTTTTTATTGAAAATATAACATTTTTAATGTTACTAAGTAAACAAAAGAACATGGAACATTTTAAAAATAATGTTCAAACTGGGCGCCCGTTGCTTTTTGACAATAATAGAGGTGTTGCTGATATTCTCCTAAAACATTTTCGGGGTGATTTGATTAATTTCTTGCCTTTTTTTCTCTTTTAAATCGACGTTATATCATTTGGTTTGTTGTAGTAGACTTTAGATTTTGAATAACCCCGTAAAAAGTAGTCAAGCGGGGTCAAATCGGGAGAACGGGCAGGCCACTCAATTTCATCGCGTCTACCGATGCACCTATTAGGAAAAACTTGATTGAGATAGGTTCTTACTACCCTTGCAAAATGTGGTGTAGCTCCGTCTTGCTGATACCAAATATTTCTATCAATTTCATTAGGGTTGTCATCATCTGGGAAAAGTATTCTTAACTCTGGAACTAAAAATGTTTGCAAGAAATCCAAGTAAGCGCGCCAGTTATTGTGGTATCAAAGAAATATGGTCCGATAATTTGATAATTTATAATTCCAGCCTAAACGTTCACCTTCTCAGGGTATTGAGTATTGGCCCATCCAATGTGGATTTTCTGTACTCTAGTATCTACAGTTCTGTTTTTCGAACGTTCCATTTAAAATAAATGTTGCTTCATTAGAAAAAAAAAAGTTTTTTATAAATAACGGATCGTCTATTTGCCACGATTTCGCAAATTTCCTGCCGGTGATCAGGGTAATCCTCGTTAAGTTCTTGAACCAAATTAATTTTATATAGGTGTTTTTTTAGAATATGGACGTTTTACTATCATTATCGGCGGCAATTCTTCTTGTAGGTTTATGTGGATTATCTTGAATATCTAACAATATATCCAACTTCTTTTCGTCGATAAAATACGTTTCCTACCAGATTGAGGAATATCTGTGACGTTTCCAAATTCACGAAATTTGTTTTCCATTCTACTAACCGTAGGCTGAGAAATGCGACGGTCAGGATACTTAGTATTGAAGATTTCGCATACCTGCTTCTGCGTTCTTGTTTTATCACCACATCCTAATAATATCAAAATTTCAATTATTTGGGTAACCGAAAGACTCATTGTTAAAATAATGATAACTTGACAATCAGCGATAAGTAACTAGAATGATAATGTAACGAACCTAGGCCGGACCTGTCGCCTCGCGTGTTGCCGTCGACAGCGATGAGATCATCCCCGGAGATGTTCGAGAACAGTCCAGTCGTTCTGCCGCGAAAAACAACGGTCAATATTGGAAGCAATTGGAACATGCGGGACGCCAACTGGGAGAATTCGAAACATCGAGAATGCTGTATCGGAGATAAATAGGCAAACCTCAAGATGGCACGGACAGTCTGAACGAGCCCATACCATCGAGCTATACAGTGGCGTAGTAATATAAATTAAGTTGTAGATTCAGTGTGAAATAAATTATTTAAACCAAGTTAAGTTTATTTACGATACAATTGGTGTCGAAGAGATTTTGAAAATAAACAAGTGATCGTGGAGTGGATAGTCAGAAAAATTAATTGATAGACCTTTTTGTACGCCCAAAATAGACAGTGGCCCGGTTTTCGCGAAGTGGACAATTGTGCGTGGAATATAAACTGATACACTGTTCGCGTGAAACAGAAAATAGACAGTGGCCCGGTTTTCGCGAAGTGGACAATTGTGCGTGGGAATATAAACTGATACACTCTTCGCGTGAAACAGACAATAGACTG
>JAFIRS010009031.1:0-12720 GCA_018342105.1 Gonioctena quinquepunctata | reverse complement strand
CCGATAAGGGGTCAAAACCAACTATAGAACCACCCACGACCATCTTAATCGTAACCGCTGAAACCAAGTTCCTCCTAGAACCGCTGGGACCAGCTTCAAGAAACTAGCCTTCCTCTAGCTCGCTCAAGATCTCCGAAGGTATATTCGTGACCAACAACTGGAGGAATCATAGGTGTAAATGTTCGAATTTTGATCAGAGTCAAAATTACTGGTTCCTTTTTTTATGTAATTTTTCCATTTTTTTTAAGAGAAGTTAAATACTTTTCTAGTATTTGTAAATTTTGTTATCTTCAAAATTCCAACTGGAATAAATTTGTTAAGTTGATTTATTGCATATTTATTTGCCTTCCCATACAAGCTAGGTAACATTTATTTAATTTTATTTATCTTTGACTTTTAAAACTAGTCAAGTTAATTAATGTATAATTTTTTTAGTGGCCAAATTTGATTAACTAGGAAAAGTCATTAATTGAACCTTACTCAAAATAATTAAAATTTGGGTTAATATTTAGGGGTGTTGCACAGGATAAGGGAATAACGGGAAAACGGAATAACGGGAAAAATAAAACCGGAATAACAGGAAAACGTGATAACGGGAATAACGAAAAAACGGGAAAACGGGATGACAGGATAAGGAGATAAGGGGAAAACAGGATAACGGGATAAAGGAAAAATGGGATAACAGGAAAACGAGATAACGGGATAACGGGATAAGGGGAATACGGGATAACGAAAAAACGAGATAACGGGATGACAGGATAAGGGAGTAACGGGAAAACGGGATAACGGGACAACAGGAAGTGGAAGGACTCAAAAGCATAATCTAGATAGAACAACATAAAAGAAAACATAGAAAAAAAAAAAAAAGAAATTCTAGGAGGACGATAGTTCGGGAAAAACATTTTAGGGAACATAGAAATTTGGACAGGACAACGTCTGTCGGGTCCGCTAGTATATAAATATATATATATATATATATATATGTATTGTATGTATATATATATATATATTATATATATATATATATATATATATATATATATATATATATATATATATATATATTCAATTTATCAGTAACGAATATAAACTTCTGTGATATATTTGTGTGTTTATATTTCTTCGAGTTGTAAATTCCAAATTATTTTGGTAAAATCTTTCTGCATATAAACACAGTTTCATTGGATATGATCGGCCAAATATTCTACCCACATTGTTTTTTTTTGTGAAGTGCACTCGGTAGACATAGCGGGTCACGCAGATGAGACAAATAGTCGGATTATTTTTCAATGTTCGACCTGCTGAATTTTCTGGCATATGTTGAACGCCATGTCCTCGAAAATTGTTAATGATTTGGAATCATTTGCCGAAGGGAAACAAGGAAGGGATAATGCAGCACTATGGAAGTTAATAATGAATCAGTAACTATATAAGACATGTCAATAATGAAAAATATATTTATAAGTTGAATATACACATATAAATTGACCTGAAACAAAAGTCAAAGATAATTCATAAATCACAGTTGATTGAAATACTCCGATATTGGAAAATTGCTGATGACTCTTCCGAAGTCCCTATAAATGCATAAGTTCTAGCAATTTCTCAGCCATGGTAACTCCCTTGATTTGATAATTATGGTACTTATTTTCTGGTTGAGGTAATGTCACAAAAATCATCATTTCCCAATTTTTCTTCACCAAAATAACATTGGGAGCACTCCAGGCATTTATCATATGCCTTAAGGAAAATTAAAATTCCCATGAAAATTGTACATCATTTCCCAGACACGCAGTGTCGAATTTAAATATTCTTGCAGGAAAGATTCCGATGCAGTTGGTTCTATATTTCAAAAATATTAACTATTTTCATATTCATGAATTACTTGTCCAAACATTTTATCACGCGGGTATTAATCTCATAGGTCAGTAGAGATAGACATTATTTTCCCAAAATTTAATAATAATTACAAAAGTTTCAAAACTTCAGTAGAGTGAAGAGGACTTTCATATGATATTTAGTCTGAACGGAAGATGTTGAAAAACAGGATTTCATGAATTTTCACATTATTACCGCGAAAAAATTTGCAAAAGTTCTGCAAACTCTTGAAGTTTTGAAAAATAGCAATTCACATCCTCTTATGAATTTGCAACCATTCAAACAAAATGGAAATGTTTGTTTTATCGGGAAAAAAATGTTGTTGGTCCTAATTTTTTTATGAAAATTCCAAAACTCGAAAAAATAACTAAAATAATGTTCTTGAGAAGAGTTTTAATTTGCAACCTCTTGGGTCAAACAAAAAATATATTTTTTCATAAAATTGTTATTTTTTATTTAAATAAGTATCGGAATTATTACAAAAGTTTCAAATAATGGTTACAAATAGAGATGTCCTGACGTACAATGTTTTCATTACTTTGCAGTTTGCCTGCAACACGGTAATGAGGGTAAAATCAAAAGAAAAATAATTTCTTATTTGCACTCTACCAAAAAAAGCAAAAGTTTTGCAAATTGGGCAGACAACTCATTTTACCAATTGGTGGCAGTATAATAATTTGCGAACTATGTTACAATGCGGAACATAAGGAATTAAAAAAATATTTATTTTTGCAACACCTGTGTTATCTGAATAATAAAATTTTTGATATACCTGATAAACGACATTCAATGTGTTCCCAAGTTAACTATCGACCGAAGAGAAACTCGTCAACGGTAGGTGAAATCATTCAATTGAAAGCTAACGTTTTCGATATGAATTCAAAACATCATATTACAATTAGAAATTTGCATAAGAAAATACTCTGAGTACGTTTGATGGAGGATCGAGAATCTCTCGACATGTTTTCATAATTTTCTTGATTCATTAAAAAATGGATGTCAAACAGTTGTACATCAGTACGATTAACCTACAATTGTGTTACGTCACAGTGTTTTGTTTACAGAGTAATGAATGCACAGCAATTTAGTAACATGATTAAGGTATTAATTACCAGAATAACAAGAAGACTGACAATTGTATTTTTATGACAAACTAAACTAACCAAAAACAACGCACATTCTTCTAATAATGTCATGATCTGCTTATAGAGCTTGGAAAAGAAATATGATTCGAAAGAATATATTCATTTAGACAGTTCAACTGTCAACTATGAAAATTCAGTATTCAAATATAACTTCTTATTACGTAAAAATTATTCTATCCTAACGAATATTGAACTCAATGAAACCAGACATTTTAAAAATAATTTCATGTTACTATGCGTGAGACCAAATTATTTATAAACAACACGTGGAATGCCATGAAGTCGAAACAAAGGGTTACATACATGGATGTACCATTAAAATAGTATCTAATTATGAGTTCATCAGAAAAATAGATTCACTATTTATAAACGACCCTTACTGAGAAGCGATACCGCTGCGGGGACAATGTAATAATTATATTTAAAAATAACACGAAGCCAATTGGTCATCATATAGTTGTTTATAGTTTTCTATGTATGTGGGATTATGAGGATATATAAACAGTTTTTGGAACAATAAGAGGCATTCCATTCGGTTTTCTATTCGGTATTTCTTCAGAGTATACATTTCACGTCAATATGTATTTTAAATTGTACATTAGCATTTTAATTTGAGATATTTTGTTCAAATAATGGTTTAGTATAATAGATAAAGATTTTTCTACTTCAAGATAATCAGATGCAACCAAGTTTAAAGGCACCATTCATTAGAACTCACACCGATGAGTTTCTAAATATTTGCATTCATTGATATGTAATTAGAAGAATTCATCCGACTTCATCATGCTCCAGTAGTAAATCAAATACTGAATTACTTATCGGGATTTCTCCAGATTAAATAACGGAATTGATTTTAGTGAAGTGAACCGCGTGTCTATTACAGGGTGAGACTACATATTTTTTCTCTTTGATTGTATTGGGTACCAGGCTTCATAAAATGAACATTTTTCCTCATTCATACTCTAAATTCATTTATGTTTGATTCAATTACTTTGATATATATTTATTATTTCATCAGATTTTGATAGTTTCTTGTTTTAGAAATAAGATCAAATTGATTAATACTATCCATTGATTTTTAATGAAAATTTTGTTATCATGTTTTAAAGTCCTGCAACCTACTGAAGTTGTTGTTCAATGAAGGGAAAACAATTACAATGTTAATTGTTTTAATCCAGAGAATTGACTTAAGTATTTTAGATTTGTGAACTTTGACAAATACAAAGTTTAGATTATACTGATTAAGCTTGAAATAAGTATTAAATATATATACTATGATTGATTTTTCTAGCTTTGAATAAAAATATATTGTTCATGCCTCAAAATTATAAGACTGTGTAATTGATATGATATTGATTATTGCTCTGATTTTACTGCTGTGTTAACATTCATATTTCCTGGTGATTTTATATACAGTAGGCTTATGAAATTTATTGATTGATGGTTTTGTGTATTGTTTTTGAAAATTGATCTTAATTATATCTTTTAAATTTACCACTATATTATTATTTCATCTGTTTTGATAGCTTGAGATATGACCGAGTACATAGATTAAACGAACTTCGATCATATACTGAATGAATTACTTGGATTAGACCGCTCTCTGAGTACATTCCCTTTGTCAATGTTTTGTTGCAAAATCTTCAGTATAGAACCTCTAACGACTTTTCATAAGACACGCTTTTGTACTGTCAATTGTGTGAAAAGATTTAGTATTGAGTGAGTGAGTAGAGTGAATACAAATAATACCAGTATAAGTAGACATCATTTGACGGTATTTGTAAAATCCTCCTATTGGAATTTCTGGAGTGTTTCTTTAGTAAAAGTTACTGTGAGGTTCGACAAACGCTTGGGTTTTTTAGGAGTGGTTTGTGAATTCATAACACTCTGTATATACTCAGGTTTTAACAATGACTGGTCAGTGGTGAGGTCTTTAGAGTCTCCCCCTGACCCAGGTCATAACAATAGTCCTGGAACTACAACTGAAATAGAATTGCCTACCAATGTTGTTTCTCTCTTTATTTCCAAAAGTGGAAAGGTAAATTATAATTTTATTTATTTCAAGGAATTCGTATCTGTGAAAATTACATTTGAGATGTAATATCGATTTCACACATTTTTATTTGTCAGCAACGTGTTTTGAAAATGAAATCAATGTATAATTTACAATCTATAACGTTTTAATATCGTTTCTTCCATGGAGCATCGATTATTTGTTTCAAAATCTCGTCTATTGCTATGTTGTGACAAGTGAAAATTGTAAATGAAGAATAATTGCAAGTCGTTTCTAATGCGATAAAGATTAATATCGTCCGAAAGTCTTTCACTAGAATTCAACAAAATTTTGTACTCTTTCGATTGTTGCATTCGAAAATATTAGATTAAATTTATTCGCTGATTAGTCGCAAACAGTGATTGCTTCTGAGATTATTGATTCCTTTCAAATTTTGTAATGGTTAATTAGGTAACCGTATTATTCTTCGGATGCAATTTCAGTCAACCAGTACAAAATATAGCAGATATACGCGATGGATATTCAATTATTTAACTGGACCACTGCGGACATATGTCGGTCTAATATAGAGTGCTTCTCAGAAGTCCGCTCCCCCCCTCTTATTTTCTGGAACGATTATACATAAACAAGTGAAATTTGGAAACTGAATATTAAAGGTTGTAAACTAGTGATGATAGATGACGAAATCGTCAAAGATGACGTCACAAGGCCATTGTGACCAATAGTTTTAAATGGAACCCTACGGCAAGCGATACCTCTTTCAAAAGGTATCGGAAAAACGTTTAGATGATACCAATTTTGTTTGTGTTTAGGGCAGTTTTTATGGCTCATTAGTAAACATCAAAATTTAAATTCCATTCAATATGATATTAATTACAGATTTAAAAATCAGTATCTACTCGAAGAAATTGCTCGAAGTGACCTCCAGTTACTTCCTGGCAGTGAAATAACCTATTTTTGAACTCTTCTCGTACTTTTGCAAATGTGTCTGCGGAAACAGCATCACATTCTGCAACAATACGTTGTTTTAAAACGTCAATATTGTCAGGTTCAGTGGCGTGAACCTTCGATTCAAGGTATCCCCACAGAAAAAATTCAAAGGTGTGAGGTCCGGTGATCGAGCTGGCCATTCCGTTGAACCTCGTCGTCCAATCCGTCTTACTGCACCGTAATAGTGTGGAGGAGCACCATCCTGTTGGAGTGTTATTTCCAAATTGCCGAATTCATCTGGATTATCTTCCAAAATTTCAAGGATTAACGGTTCTATTGCGTTTTGCAACAGCTCCAGATAAACCAAACCAGTTAAATTAGTATTTAAAAAAAGAGGCCCAACGATGCGGTTTCCCAGGATACCTGCCCAAACATTCACCTTCTGGGGAAATGGGGTATGTGTTTCACGAAACAGGTGAGGATTTGCGTCACTCCAATACCTCACATTTTGTGTATTTACATTTCCATTCAGATAGAAAGTACTTCCGTCACTAAAATAAATTGTTTTGACATAGTCTGGCTGTTGGTTAATTTTAGTTTCTATATTTTCATAAAATTCTAGTCTCCGGTCTGGGTCGTCGTCTGAGAGTTGATGAACCATCTTTAATTTGTATGGATAAAATTTCTTTTTTTCAGCACCCTGTGTACTGTACTCCGACTGACTTCACAGGTAGATGCAACGTGAGTTGTTGAAGAAGTAGGATTAACTATCACTCCTGCCAGTATATCAATTTTTTTCTCATCAGAAATTTGTGGTCTGCCAGATCGTTTCGCATCATTAATACTACCCGTTGTTTCAAACTCACGAAGAAGCTTCCTTAAATAAGTCCTCGAAACGGGGCGATCGGGAAACCTCTCATTAAATATGCGTTCTGCTGCATGAATATTTTGTCCAGTTTCACCAAGAATTAGGATCGGTACTACTTTATCACCTAAAGCACGTACCATTTCGCTTCTTGAAGCACTTAAACGTTCGGCTCACAACAGTTTAAATTATTATTAAAATGTACAAGAATATTAAAAGTACCAAAAGCTGCTAAAACAGTTAAACGTTCGATCAACAATACAAAAATTATCAAATGTACAAAAACTTGGACGATTACGAAAACGTCGAATTAGGGAGACTAATAAAAACGTCAGCTCATTTGAGAACTATCCAGAGGCGGAGCTTGAATTTGTAATTTTGGTATTAACTGATTTAATTCATCACAGCTTTGCGTTTTTTGAAAGCGAGTTGCCAAAACTGCCATAAACACGAACAAAATTAGTATCATTGAATAGGTTTTTTCGATACCTTTTAAAAGAGGTGTCGCTTGCCGTAGGGTTCCATTTGAAATTATTGGTCACAATGGCCTTGTGACGTCATCTTTGATGATTTCGTCATCTATCATCACTAGTAGGAAAGTTTACAACCTTTATTATTCAGTTTCCAAATTTCACTTGTTTATGCATAATCGTTCCAAAAATAAGAGGGGGGGAGGGACTTTTGAGAAGCACTGTATATTTCGAACCTATTTGCACAATGCTTACAATTTATAGCCAAATGATGAAACAAACAAATCAATTATATATAAAAAAAAAACTGTTGAACAGTGACGGTTGCAAATCTCTTGCGTCACGTAAAATACTAGTCGTGATTTAAATTGCAATTTGCAAAACTTTTGCAATTATTTCAAAAGTTGTAAAAATGCAAAAAATGATATAAGGTTCCGTTTTTCATATGAGGTTGCAAAGTTACATATCCACTGAGATCAATATTCTCTTTATTTGCAACCACAATAAAAAACTTTTGAAATTATTTCAATACTTGTGTGTATCGAAAATGGGAGCGTCGATAAAAAAGTTTGATAAATAAATAATGCATTTTTCAGAATTGGTTGCAAATATACGTGAATATGTTGAACTTTGTTTTCGTTCACTCATCCAAATTGCAGAACTTTTGTAATTTTTTCAAACAAATCACAATAAAAAGCTTAAACAAATGACAAAAAACAAGGTTCCGACCGAAGGACTAACATTGTAGGTGCGATTCAATTATTGTCCTTCCAGCAATTATTAATGTTGAATACATTATTTCCTTTGCAGGAGCAAAAATATGCCTGTTGTAATGTACTCCTGAATACTATTTTGGATTCAAGTTCTTTTCATAAGGCCAAAAATGCATGAGGAATATCTCAGAATTCTAACATTCCCTCTTAGGCAATTTGAGTTAGTCCGATATCATTTCATGTTTGTCTCCAGAGGATCCATACCAGAGTCTATCTATGAGTTATTTATTTTCTTGTATTCAAGTTTATAGTGTCTCATTTGATGGATTATTCTTTATCAAAAAATGACATCATGATTCTCTTCTCATTGTGTTTTTCAATGTATTCTTAAAACACACTCACACAGACAAGCTCGTAAGGCTGATATCTCCAGCATATGTATGCAATTCCATATTGTACATCCCATATATTGGCGAAATATGCCGGAGAATGGAATTCATACATTTGAGATAGACGCTAAACAAACCATGGTAAGACTAAAAACGGTTTTAGATGGCAAGTGCTATTTCAATAAACAATTTCAATTTCAATAGCGCCGTGCCAAGATATGTCTGACATGAGCTCACGGTCAGCGTACTATTGAGAAGACGCATTTTCAATTTATAGACAGTTCAGTTCGGGTGTATGCTGAGTTGGAGTCGTGAGTGACCAGTCGTCGTTCTGGAGTTGTATAGTCGTACTCTACCTATCAGACTTGCCGTCGAGATGTTCTCAAGGTCGGAGTGGTGATAAGTATCAGTAGAGTGCTGGTGTTTTGGACTGCCAGCATGTGGAAACCTAGTGTCCAATGGATGAGCTGACTGTGCGATTTTTGACAGGCGATGATAAAAGCCACTTCACGGAGAACGTTAAAGTCAACATATGTTCGTGAAATACCAATGTGTATGCATATACCTTCATTTCGGATGGTGAAGCTAGCCCAGAGAACTGTATGTTGTCTTTGGCGTTTTAGCTTGGAACCAGTGATATTCTCATCTTATGATATATATATATTTGAATTGCGGATTCGTAAATCAGTGTCAGAATTGTATTGAATTCGGTTTCTGGTATTTTCAACTTCGTGTTCAAAACTAGTTAGGCACATAATCGACCTTGCTACACCAACTGCTCATGTATTCAAAAACAATAATATCATAATAATCATGACTAAACAGTTAGTTGTTCTAATTTATATATCCCAGTCACTAGGGCCTATATTAATATAAAGTGAGGATGCTCGGTAGAAAACATCCATTATATCTAGAGAAATATATCCAGTTTTTTCCTTAAAACATCTCTGCTCATTAGTTTAGATGGAAATTTTAAATTTGAACATTTCCGCTCACCTGGCTAATTAACTTTCTCAAATGAGTGCGTTATGAAGTTTTCAAGTCAAGTATTGATATTTTTCCATTTTGAATGAATAACGTGCGATCCACGATGAAAGTTGAAGGCTCTCCAATATCGAGGATATGTCCATATCATTCGAAATATCAATATTTCAATTGAACATTCATTATGCCTCAGCAAAAAATGCATAAGTCGCATCGAAGTTGAAATCTCCATCTTGGCTACTAACGAAATGAAAAAGTATTTCTTTTTGTTGTTATCGTGAACCTGGGAATCATGAATATTGTTTATTTATGTTGTCTATAATATGTCTTAAAATCAGTTGATGTCATTTATGAATGAACCTTTATAATATTTCCTGGTACACTTCGACTAATTTGAGGGACATATATTTCAATCTCCAGATCATTGTGCCAAAAAAAATCAGTCATAACTGAACCAAAAGTGTATCTGTTACTGTTGTTGACATAATTTTCTTTTTTTATAATTTTTGGACCTATTTGGGAATATTTTGAATTAGGGTTAGACAAAGACATTTCAAATTTCTATTAGTGGTAAAACGTTTGGAAATGTTATTCCCCACCCCAATAAATATCGTAGTGTCGTTATATATATATATATATATATATATATATATAGCTTTGAATTTCTTTATCATAGTTAACTTAATATTTGTCTATTCTCCATAATTTGAGTTAAGGTATGCTGTCATTGGCTTCATAGATGGAATACTTGAAACTAAAATAAAAAAATATTTATTTCAATTTAAAAAAAATCGTTTGAGTTTATAAAAAAATATGTTCAGGAGATTCCAGACATGGATTTCCCTGCGAAAATTTCCGCAGACTGCGGCTTGATGAAGCGTCTGAATAAAATAATTATTAATACCATTTCAATGATACTTGAAATTACATGCCCTCTACATAAGTTCTCATATTTTTTCAGCAACCTAGCTATTCGAGAAAACATCCTTAAGAACAAAACCATTCATTCGCCAACAAATTATAGATAATTTTTCATAGCTCCAAAATATCTTTCTACATTTATCTGTTTTCCCAACTATATATTTTGGCATTGGTTTCATCCTTCCCGGACATTCAGGGTCCACCTATGTTTTAGATAGATTGATTGGTCCAACAATCATGGAAAAATAAGCTAAGACGATACAGTGGAGGCTAGATGTGAAATTATGCCAGAACAAAATTATTAAATTGGAATTTTAAAG
This sequence comes from Gonioctena quinquepunctata, assembly GCA_018342105.1. Lineage (NCBI taxonomy): Eukaryota > Metazoa > Arthropoda > Insecta > Coleoptera > Chrysomelidae > Gonioctena > Gonioctena quinquepunctata. The sequence goes on along the minus strand of JAFIRS010009031.1, from coordinate 2,091 downwards.
CGATCGACACTTTTGAGTAGACATTTATTGGTTATAATTGTGGAATAGAAATGATAATTGTCGATTTGAAGAGTCTATTCGAAGTGACGACTGTCTATTCAAACGAGCAATTATCAACTTCTGTAGATAGTTATCACTCTGAACTTGACGAGGATTCGGTGGTGTCTGATTAGAAATACGGCGATGATATCTAATTCATATAATAACGCTCAGGAAACATCATCAACGAATATATCATGAAATATCACTTTAACCTCCTGCAGACTATAAGATCATAGATGTATGATTTTTGTTTCGAGAAATTTAACGAAAAGAATATATTTTAGAAAAACCGATCATGGAACCCGTATATACCTCTATTCCTTTTTGAATTCTAGCTAATATATACAGTACGCGCGTAAAGTATGGAAACATGAAGATATCTTTGACACCCCGATACAATAACTAAATTTTGGTTATGCATATTAGATGAACCAGCAACTTTAAATTTTATATTTTGGACGTTGCCAAATGTACAGTTTCTGAGATATACGAACAATATGATTATTTTCAAATGGGACAACCCGTATATTTTACAATTTTCTGTTACAGTTTTTTATTGCCGTTGCAGCATACAAACTGTTAATGGCCAATATAGACCATTAATTTTAAGAAATTGGGAAAAACTTTTTTATTTTGTAATTAATATTGAAGTATAAACAGAAAACAATACCTAAAGAAAAAAATTAAAGAAGATGTTCAATATGACCTCCTTGTCTTTGGAAACAGAAATACATTCTGAATGAAAATTCATCCAAAACTTTACTAATCGTTTCCGGATAAATTAGTGCTATCTCCTCTGTAATTCTGTCTTTCAGTCCTTGGATAGTCTGTGGTCTATTTTCATACACTCTGCTTTTTAAATTACACCACAAAAAATAATCTAGAGGTGTTATATCCAGAGATCTTGCTGAGGTGTTATATCCAGCTCCTCTTGTTCCAATCCAACGATTTGGAAATGTAATGTCGAGAAACTCACGAACGCTTCGAAGATAATGCTGAATCCAAATTGATCCATCCACGATATGAGGATTTATATCATCAGGAAAGAGTCTGGGTGATTCTGGAATTGACTCTAATTCTACAAATGCCCAGTATTCTTCACCTGTCATGGTTCTTTTCCAAAAATGAGGTCCAATGATGGTATTATCAATAATTCCTGCCCACACATTGATCTTTTGTGGATACTGCGTATGTGCCTCCACCATCCAATGAGGATTTTCATCTGACCAGTACCTGCAGTTTTGTTTATTGACCATGCCATTCAGCTAGAAAGGATTTGATTCAAGAAATTAAGATTAGGGTCAAATCGTTTTAACATTGTTTCACAGAACTCCATTCTGCGATCTGGATCGTCTTCGTTCAGTTCCTGTACCAATTGTACTTTATTGGGATGCCATTATTCTTTCTTCAAATATTTACGAACAGTTGTTTGACTGATGTGATTTTCGGTTGCAACAACTCTAGTAACCTCATGAGGGTCTTAAAAATTTGTTTGCTCTGGAATAGCAGGGCGGCCATTTTTTGCGAGTTCTCGTACATGTCCATTTTCCTCAAATTTATGAATAATTTTAGATACAGTACCACGTGCTATATGAGTTCTGTCTTCATACTTGTTATTAAATATTTTACATGTGTGTTCGTGTCCTACAAATAATGTCACAAATGAAACATACTCAAATTTCATAATATTATGGTATTACCTGTCACCACATCCTTTTATCATCAAAATTTCAATTCTTTGACGCTCTGTCAAATGTACCATTGTATTTTACTCTGATTTTTATTGCTGGTAAGCCTATTTTCAAAAAACTATCACGACGTACCGACTGACAGTAAAACCTACTTGATATAACGAAATGAAACCGATATTCATATCATGTTTATCAGTGCAAAAACAGCAAAGACTTTTTCAATCTTCAACAAATACCAAGTAGCCCATTCTATTTTCTCTTTATGATAATATCAACGGTTGAAATAAAAGTCATTTTCCTAATTTCTTGAATTTGTGAGCTGCATCGGCAATAAAAAACTCTAACAGTAAATTGTAAA
>JAFIRS010009030.1:0-12730 GCA_018342105.1 Gonioctena quinquepunctata | reverse complement strand
TAGAAAAAGTTTATTCAAAAATTTTATTGGGGGTATTGAATCGAATCGAGTGCTCTGAGACCGTTAGGCAGAGGTACAACTCTCGTAAGCATCTTTCTCAAGAAAAGAAAATTACCTCAAAACATATATTTAAATGAAAAAAGGAAATTGCTTACCAGAGAGCCGTCCTATTAGTCACTGTCCCAGAACAATCGAATTCGCCCTTCACTTCAATTGGAATCCTTGGAAAAAAACCGGTGGTCGTGTGAGGTAGGTAAGCTCTAGTCCATTCGAAATTACCAATTTTGGACCTAAAAATGCAAAGCGTAGAACTGATTTCCAATGAAAAAATCAGTTCCCAATTTCGGAACAGATGTTACGTTAGCCACAATATTTTACCATGAATCTTTGGTCAAAATGGCCGAAATATCTATATTTAACCTTCAAAATTACCATGCGGTATATCCAAGAATTCTAATATTACAAGCAAAAGGGAAAAAAGAAGAAATGCTAATCAGCTACAACATTAATTGAAAGATAAAGAGAATAATATTACTCAACTAAACTCCAGCAGTGAAACTTATTTAACTTATAGATCTTACCAAAATCAATCTCTCAGTCGACCTGCCTATCTCGACGTTCCAATCAAGAAAGAGATTGATTATTCCTTCGGTTCGAACAAATCACCAATTCTACCGGGGTTTTTTCACAAACTGTTCTTGGTTTTATCTATTGAAAACACTTGGAAAAACACAGCTTGACGACATGAATACAACTGTCACGATAACAAAATCCGTCCAACTTGACAGAATACGAACTCATGATGATGGCTCTGTCCCATAGTTCACGATCGGCCGTGACTAATGACCCGTTCCACCGTAAGATAACCGGAATAGTTATGAGAAATTGATTATGTATAAGGAAGTAACGAAAATTCGTTACACACCACCACAACCCGGTGTAAAAATTTGAAACCTAGAAGTTTACAAATTTTATCCTTTTGCAACTGAGACCAGATATTGAAAGTAAACTGAAAGTACTATAAAAAATTCGAAACACTAAAATTCCCAGACACACAAAAAAAAATTAAATAGGCATGCTATCAAATGAGTTTAAAACCGCCTAACTTTCAACAGCCCTGTATACCGACAGGCGAAAGGTTGAAAAGTATACAAATCAAACAAAATATTTGTGAATTATAGCATTTACAAAGCTGAAGATTCTACTCGTTGCACTCCTGGCAAACTAAATGAGTGAAGGAAAAGATACATTTGAAAAAATTCAAATGAGTAAATAGTAGCATTTACCAAGCTAAACCTTCAGTTCTCTGTTTACACCACAGACTAAATGAACGAAGGAAAAAAATGATTGCGATGAATGACAACATCCAGGCCCAGAAACTAATTGTACAACACCCCTTACTTTTGAACCCCAGATTTTAAATAATATGATTCAAATTTAAAAAGGTGAAATCACTTTGCCGATAGGCTGCTCAGATGGATACGGTTAGGCCGTGAGTAAGGTTCAATTAATGACTTTTCCTAGTTAATCAAATTTGTCCACTAAAAAAATTATACATTAATTAACTTGACTAGTTCAAGAGTTGGGCGCCAGACTTGCTAAAGAAAAAAGTCAAAGATAAATAAAATTAAATAAATGTTACGTAGCTTGTATGGGAAGGCAAATAAATATGCAATAAATCAACTTAACAAATTTATTCCAGTTGGAATTTTGAACAAGATAAAAAAATTAACAAATACTTGAAGAGTATTGAACTTATCTTAAAAAGATCTGAAAAATTACATAAAAAACCAGTATTTTTGACTCTGATCAAAACTCGAACATTTACACCTATGATTCCTCCAGTTGTTGGTACCACGAATATACCTTTGGAGATCTTGAATGAAAGAGATGAAGGCTAGTTTCTTGAAGCTGGTCTCAGCGGTTCTAGCAGAACTTGGTTTCAGCGGTTACGATGAAGATGGTCTTGGGTGGTTCGATAGTTGATTTCAGACCCCCTTATCGGCGTGAATTTAGTTGATCTTCACGGACCAGTGCTGATATTGATGTGCTGTAAGACCTCCCAGGCTACTAGTCCTTCCGTCTCCGTAGATGGGTTCCCTCCGTGGTATATATCATGCGAAGAAGATGATAGGAATCAAAATATGTACAAAAAGGGGAGAACGAAGGATATCCTTTGAACCTCAAGTTTTATGTTTCAAATTTTAATCGAGAGTCAAAAGATAGATGCAAATGATAGCATACAATAAAAATCTCAGTCTATATAAAAGACTGGAAAGTTACAGTGAAAGAACAAGATAATAAATAGCAATCCAATCTGCTATTCTGAGTTAAATTTATAAGTTAATTTTAATAATTAAAAAAATTAAAATGAACAAAATTTAAAACCAAACAAAACAAACCTCACCCAAAACGTGATGTTCAAATTCAGTTAAATTTTGAAACAGGTAAGTTTTGATAAGGTGATTCTATGTACCAGAAGGGTAAAAAAATTCAATGAGGAAAGGTATTTCAAAAGAAATATATAAATTTCCTTGAAATTTTACCAGAGAAAAAATATAGTATTTTAAAGCAAAACACTATAAAATTGTCAGAGAAAAAATCTACTATTTCAAAGCAAAATATTTAAATGTTGCCAGTGCAAAAATATACTATTTTAAAGCAAGTGCCAAAGGAAAATATAGCGTTATAACCAAAATACTCTAGTAAGCTACAAAAATATAGGGTTTCTGAACCAAGATAATAACCAGAGTAAAAGTATACTCTTCAGCCAAGATAAGAAGAGAGAGACACACGTCTTTCAGTGAGCACGACTCTCTTAGATGGAGATAAAGTGAAATAATTCTTTTTATTGAAGAATTTCCAGAGATAAACCGAAGAGGGAGACCACACGTCTTTCAGTGGGCACAACTCTCTTTGGAAAAGATAATGTTAAATAATTCTTTTAATTGAAGAATTTTTAAAGATAACTGGAGAGGGAGACCTCACGTCTTTCAGTGGGCACAACTCTCTTAGATTAAGATAATTTTGAAATAGGGCGGCAATTCCCTTTTCAAATCGATAAACAGGTAATTCTCAAAAAATTTTGTGAATCGCCCTGCTCTTGGCGACAAGGTAGTAACTGAAGTGAATTGACTCTGCAACGATCAAAAATCAAATAAGCTACACTGGGAATTGAATGGAGTAATAGATATAAGAAATTTATTAAACGGAAATCAACTTTACGCTTGAGGCATATATTGAATCGAATCGAGTGCTCTGAGACCGTTAGGCCAGAGGTACAACTCTCTCTGTAAGCAATTCTTTCTCAAGAGAAAAGAAAATTACTCTCATAAACATATAGTTATGAAATATAGAAAATTGCTTACCAGAGAGCCGTCCTATTAGTCACTGTCCCAGAACAATCGAATTCGCCCTTCACTTCAATTGGAATCCTTGGAACAAACCGGTGGTCGTGTGAGGTAGAACAAACCGGTGGTCGTGTGAGGTAGGTAAGCTCTAGTCCATTCGGAACAGATGTTACGTTAGCCACAATATGTACTATGAATGCTTTGTCAAAATGGCCGAAATATCTATATTTAACCTTCAAAAATTACCATGCGGTATATCCAAGAATTCTAATATTACAAGCATAAGGAAAAAGAAGAAAATGCTAATCAGCTACAACATTAATTGAAAGATAAAGAGAATAATATTACTCAACTAAACTCCAGCAGTGAAACTTATTTAACTTATAGATCTTACCAAAATCAATTCTCTCAGTCGACCTGCCTATCTCGACGTTCCAATCAAGAAAGAGATCGATTATTCCTTCGGTTCGAACAAATCACCAATTCTACCTGGGTTTTTTCACAAACTGTTCTTGGTTTTTATCTATTGAAAAACACTTGGAAAAAACACAGCTTGACGACATGAATACAACTGTCACGATAACAAAACTCGTCCAACTTGACAGAATACGAACTCATGATGATGGCTCTGTCCCATAGTTCACGATCGGCCGTGACTAATGACCCGTTCCACCGTAAGATAACCGGAATAGTTATGAGAAATTGATTATGTATAAGGAAGTAACGAAAAATTCGTTACACTGTACATTTTTAACCTTCGCGAAGTTCTAGTGTGAATATTCTGCAAATCCGGAAACACATTTTCCGAAATCGTGATTATCTTATTTATCTTTATCATGGAAATCTTGGTGATTCGTTTTTTATACTGTTTCTATTTGAATTAATTTCATAACATATCGCGTTTTTATTTTCATAGCCTGTAATGCGTACAGTGTTTCATTTTGGTTCTGTCGACCATTCTTTATTTGTTCTATGACCTGTAATGAATTATATCCGTCTCAAAATAGTTTTGCTTGAATTTTCCGGGAATTTTGCTCTCATTATTTCACATCAAAACCCTTGATAAAATTGTTTTTGTTCGCGTTTCAAGTTTTCAGTTGATTCCTTTATATATATTTTTCAGTTTGTTCTCGTACTATGATGCAATGAATTTAATTCCGTTTTTCATTAAAGTATCGATGGATTTCGTATGTTTATTCATTCCAATTTTTACAAGTTCATAGCTATAAATATGCTTTGGCAAATTAACCTTCAGGGATTTTTCAATTTTTCTGCATCTTTTTGCAATCTCCTAAAACCATAATAATTACATACTATATATACTTTCCTACATTTCAGGGGCATACTGAAAATTTTCTTGTTTAGAGATATCTAACTGATTTAACCAAAAATTGCCACAGTTGTTTTTGAACAGTGCCGCGTGTCATGGGTTTTGTAAGGGGGAATTTATTTTCAGGAATGCTTTCTCCATTTTCTTTGGACATTTCACTTGGCTGACATTTTTCTATATTATCGGCATTAACTGCTGGCAATTCATATGGCATTTTTTCGTGAGTTTGTACTTAAACTTGATTTAATTTCACCTCATTTTCTTGTGTCGCTTGTCGACTGCTTTCATTCATATACGTGTTGAATCGATAAGCAGGTATTATTTGACTTTTCGTCTTTTTCCACTGGTTGGAGTTCGAAATTAACGTGCGATGACTTTTTTAAATTAGATTTTCCTTCCTGCCTGGCTATGGCTCTAATTCTTTTCACTTCTGGGGTTATTTTTTTCCTCCCTCACGTATCCATATCAAAACCTTCCACTATAACACGTTTTCTCGGGGTTGAAAATTCATTTTCTGCAATACTCAGTAATTTCGTATCTTCGGAGTTCGCTATACTTTTTGCTTGAACTTCACATACATTGAAAAATCTTGGCGGCAAAAATTCGTGCTCAGACAAGTAATTTTCATCCTTGTGATTTCCAACTGTAGAAAAAGTCTTATCTTTGGCGACTGTCATTCCTAGGTGCTTGGCAGTTTTCAACTTCCTGGTGGATAGAGCATCTCCTTCGGGTGATTCATATCTATCAACTAGACTATCTTTCCTTGACTTACTATTTTCTACATCGATCATCTTCCCTCGATTCCGCGATGCAGTATCTGTTGCAATTTCCGTTCTCCCTGAATATGTCTTGCTACTTCCTGGAACATTTTCACTTTCAAAAGCTTTCATACCAACTTTTTCCATTTTCTGACTATAATTTTCTTCATTCTCGCTATAGTGCTGTATGGGCAATGTTCCGTTACATCTCTCTGTTTCTTCAGGCAGGAAATGCGCGTACCTATACGTATGCATTTCCACTTGTCGACTGTCACGTGTGACTATCTGTCCTAATGTACAGGGTGCGTCGGTGTTTCCATTTTCCATATGTGGCATTTTTCTACATTCATCTCTCCTCTCTTGTCCTGGGGATAAAGTCACCATTAAATCCTCATCTCCTTGTTCCTTCTTTGAACACTTGTCTCGATTTTCGCTTTTTCCAGACGATTCTCCATATTCCTCAATTGCAACTATTTCTTTGCAGACTAGCGTCTCCTTCAAATCACCAGTCGCTGACATCTTTGAAACTGTTTTTTCGAGACCTGGTGTCACAATTGAATCACTGGTCCCTGATATCTCTATTCAATTCGAGTTTGTACGTCTCGTTTCATGGCATGAAAATCTGTTGATAAACACTTCGCAGATTGCTTTGGGCGCGCCTTCCTTCTTCAATCCTAATTACTCTCCAGAATTCATCCAATCGTTCATCATGATAGTGACATCTCTCAATCGTTTTTCTACCTCTTCAAATCCATTGTGCAACTTCCTCTGTTCTTCATCCCGCTTTGTTTGGCATATGTGTTGGATTTTCTTTTTCAACTCTATAATTTCCCCTGATAAATACATTTAATTTTTTCTCCAATCAATGTGCACGTTATATTCCCGTAAAAAATCTGATACCAGTGTTATTTCATTACTACGATGATCAGTTTCAACTATAAAGAATTCATGTTCCAGAATTTTTCCTTTCTTCACTTTGATTGGTAATGAAACCGAGCCAATATAATGAGTGAAAGTTCCTTGTCCATTTCTGAGGTGATACGGCAAATCATAATTCAATCATACCTCTAACAATATTAATGTGAGCCACTGACACTTGAGATCTCATATCTATGGATATATTCCTCAAAATTCCTGCTACTTCTAAATTAATTACATTTTTCGGTTCATCGTAGGTTAGTATATTTTCTTCTTGCCTCCGGTTATATTTTGACCTTTTCCCATACTTCTTTCATTTATTGTCATTTCCATAACTATTTTCTGTTTGCTTTCTATAATTTATTCTCCCAAAATGCCCTCGTTCATTCCTGCTTCTATGTGATGAAAATCTATTTTCTTTCGATTAGTTAGAAAATTCTTTTCTATGTTTATTTATTTTCCCATATTTTTGAACTCGTTTTTCCGTAGCGTAGTTGGTGAACCATTTTCCTGAATCATTTAATCTCTTATTTTGAAAACTATTCCTATTTGGACAACGATATGACATATGTCCGACTTCTTGACATGTTAGGCATACGCAATTGTTCATATAACAATCTCCTGCTGTGTGACCTTTCCGATTACAATGGGTGCACAATATTATATTCGCATTGAAAGTTCTAAAATACATATTTCGTTTATTCGTGATTTGCTCAATTAATTCTTCTTTTTCTGCTAATTTGATGGCTTCGTCCAAAATGACAGGACTTTCAGATAAAACTTTTTTTCTAACAGGATCTGACAATCCCATGGCAAATTGAACCAAAATATCCTGCTCGAATTTTTGCTCTAATACATTGTCAATTTTATTATTTCCTGTGAGGTGCCTCATATTCGCTGCAGATATCTTTAATCTCATGAAAAAATGCCTAACTGATTCATTCTATTCCTGAAAACAATTCAGAAATTAGTTTTGTTCTTCTCCAGGTAATTTCAATTCGCTAAACTGCTTCAATAATTCCTTTTTAATTAATTGCCAGTTGTCGGTATTTTGTAATTTATCTTCTGCTTCAATGAATAATCTAGCGATGCCTTTCAGTTTTAATCTCATTATGGAACTTATTTGACTGTCTGTCCATTTTGCTACAGCTGCCAAATCCTCAATTTCACGAATAAAATCTTTGATTTCTGTAGTACCATCATAAACAGGAATATTATCCAAAGTGATAGTAATTGAAGGTTCATATCTAACCCACGGCACTGTTGTCTGAGTTTCCATGGTTCAATTATATTAATAAAAATTTCCATTGATTGAAAATAAAACCAATTGCCTTTTCGAATACTTCCTGAGTTTTTGATTGGTATAAACGCTATATATATATTTATTTCCACAATATCGTGCTTGCAAAATAACAACGATATTTTACTGAACTATTTCCACAATTTTTTTCTACTAGTTCACTTCTGTTCAGTTTAGTCTTCTTCTCACTGAAAATTATAAATATTTATAAAAAAAAAATCAAATTCAATTTTTGTTTGACACTTTTTTTTCTGTGGAAAATATCATATATGCGTTAATGTACTTCCTCAATTATTACTCGCACACCTGACATCAATGTCATAACCCTGGCCTATATACAGGGTGTTATGAAAACCACACACCCGACCACCAATTGATACGCCCGGACTACGGGGTGTTGTGACTTAACACACCACACCTGTAATACCAGACATTATTCGTTAGATTGGAAAAAACAGTATTGAGAGCATCGACTATCTGAAGACGGTCGAAACTGAAACTATGTTCTGGAGCGGCTCAGAACAAATCTCATTTCTCTCAAATACTGGAACATGGGTTGTTTATCCAGGAAGTACTACCGTTCAGGAGGAATTTCGAAAAACAATAATTTACCATGAAATAATAACACAAAAATAATGCACTCATAAAATGTTAAGAACTGAACATATATATTTAATGAAAAATTGACGCATTTATTTCCTTCGTCCTGTCGACGAATAATATAAAACAATATTCATACAACGAAAACGAGTGTAACTTGTTGGCAGTTAATGTTACAGTTGGCTACAAAATCGAAATAATTTTACTGAACAAAATCTTGAAATCAATTGCCACAAACGGCTAGAAGTAATTCTCTTTTGCTCTTTGTTACAGACACATGCACATTAGAAAAAAGGTTGGGCTTACCATGAACATAAATATAGAAAAACTTATATATCTCACCCTGTTCCACACTTATTCACTGGAGTGTTTTTTTTACACGACAATGAGTTTTGATTTTATTATTATTTCGGCTAATTCCGCGTCAATTGGTTATTTCATTTTATTCGCCCGGTATATTAGTATAGCGGGATATGGCTATGGTGTTTCTAAGAGATCGTGAACCATTGAATTGCGGACTCCCGTTGTATTATCTCTGTTCTGGAAGCGTTGACAAAAATAGGCAATTGTTGGAAAAAACTACTGTTCATTCGTACTTTCACTTGGAGCTTCAATACTTGAATTGAATTGGTTTGTAATTGCTAGGTTTAATGTTTTCTGAAGTTCACTATATTGATTGGAAACTCTCATCATCATTGTTCGATACTGTGATTCGACTGACTTTTTAACCTCACTTTTGAGAGTGACATGTTCTTTGGTTCACTATTGAACCCCGATTGATTATTTTGATATCAATTCCGCGCTTTTATATTCCGTTATTGAATCACGTGATAATTTGTCTAACCGCGACTAGTAATTATAATTATCTTCAACCAAAAATAATGGCTTTTGTTTTGGTCATTGCACGCATTAATAATTGATGGGTTGTTTTGTTTCTGTCATAAATAAAAATATATAAAACATAATTTTATGCCTTTTCGAAGAAGAGTTTTATTCAATGGCTGTCATTCTTCACAATTGCATTGAATCAATTTTTATGATCGCGCTGTGAAATAAACAAGTGGCAATCAATAATCTTGTTTACCATCTTAGATGAGTTACTTATGAATCCGGTGTACAAGGGTTACTTCTTGATAATTATTTTCAAGTGCATTTCAATTGTCTTCCAATAACAACGTATGGTTTAACGAGCGTATGCTTATCAGCTCTTTCCGTCAAGCATGTGAACCTTATTGAACTGTTCTGGATATCACGATCTTGTTTGAGAATATTATGCTGTTTTGTAGGGAAGAAAGTTTTTCTGTAATTACATGGCTTAACAACGGAAGAACAAACTGAAAGAAGGAGCGTCCCATCAACCACTGATGAAAAATACACGGGAAGAAAAAAACACGAAACTAGTACAAAAACTGCCAACATACAAAACAAAATTCAAATCAAGTGGATCAGCAGGCGCATTCAAGAATCAACCCCAAACCAATTTATCAAAACATTGGAAAAGTTAAAACCGAGTCGAATAATGAGAGAAGAAAGTAATCGGCTTCCCTGAGGTTAGTTTCAATCACCACAGAAAGAACAATAATTTCACCAGTTAATCCAATTATGGATCAAAATATACGAGGTTTTTCGAATGAACCAATAAAACCGATCATAGTTGATAATTCAACAGAACTAATAAATACCCTCCAAAATAAATAAATTTGAAGATCATTTCAATATCTATCATAATAATATTTGTAGCATACACAAGCATTCTGACCATGTTGAAAAGGGAAACATTCTCAATTGAATATTGATAGAAAGATTTTTCTGTGAATTGAAAAATCCACGGATATCTATCAGATGTAGTTCAATGTCCAGCGTGGCTTTAGCCGGGGAAGTAGTTGTTTTCTGTTAGACATTCACAAAAAATAATTTCATTTTAATCGTGGATTTTTCAATTCACAGAAAAATCTTTCTATCAATATTCAATTGAGAATGTTTCCCTTTTCAACATGAATACCCCACAAGAGGTTATCTTGACGATGGAAGATAGTGACTAAAGTTTATCTTTCAGTCGCAGATGATTCCACATCTGATTTTATGAACATCCTGTTTATATTTTCAACAAATCATTCTGACCAATTCCAAGCATTCATTTCTGATTTCGAAGAAATATTCATTATACTCACCGAGACAAGGGAAATGAAAAACTGTGACTCGATAAATTTACGAAACAATTAATTGATTTACAATAATGAACTCAGGAATAACCAAAATAATGGAGTTCTGATCTACACCAAAGACAGGTACAGTTTGTATATAAGACTATAAAAATAGAAGAATGAAATGGTATTTCGGCCGAACTCACTTATACCAATGAGAAAATTGCTTTGATTACGCTATACAGATCTCTTCTAGCGACATTCAAAGTTTTAACGAAAATCTTGAACTGTTTCTGAATAATTCCATCACCAAAAATCACTTCCATAAAGCCATTCTCGTTGGCGATATTAACATAGGTTCAAGTGCAGATGCTGTATGCGTAACAGAAGACTATTTGAACATTATGTCAGAAAAAAGTTTCATTCCACTCATTGATAAATCCACTAGAGTAATTTGTCCAACTGCCACCTGTATATATAACTAGATTTTTTTTGAAAAATATAAAATGTTATTTCATTTCTCAATATTCCGATAAATATTATATGATAGAGTTGTTTATTTTTTGGTTTCCTACCCACCTACCAATTTCTAACTAATTTGGACAATTATAATATTTTTCTTGTTTTCTTAACCTAATAGTTGTTTGGCTACTTCAAATTCCGTAAAATCTGGCAATACCAAATGAGATGATTGCACTCATCTGGTAAAAAAAATTTTCTCCGTAAACATTTTTTTCTCAACGGATATTTAAAAAAAAATAAAATATCCCAAAAAAATTATGTCATACTTAATGAAAAGTGGCTTCAGTTTCAACATTTTACATAGCAAAGTTCGCTATATCAATTCTTATCACATACAGAAGGGCGTTTCAGTTAAGTGCCATAATTCTGCCAATTTAATTCTGAACAATAATTATCCGAACAAATACTCACAAATAAATCATCAATCAAGGTTCTCTTGAGCTGTATACTATGGAAAGAACAGAACTGAATGTTATGGAATTCGATATAAAGAAGTGTTTGTCAGTTGTTCTAATACTAGGAAAGTGTAATAATAAAAATGCATGATAAAAATGCATAATAAAAATGCTAACTTTGCAGGAAAAAATAGAAATTGTACCCATTTGCGAAAAAAATACAACTTTTCGACAAGTTGGCAGACATTTTCAATACGCGACACCCTGAAAGAGATATCCAACAGTCTACACTGAACAGGATCATCTGAAAGTTCAAATCGACGGGTTTCGTGCAAAATTCTTTTAAAATACCTCATAAAATGGAGTTTATGATGAAGAAGCTCAATTAATTGTATTTTTGGATAGAGCATGGCCAAACTAGTATAACAAAAAATTTGTAGTAGGAGTGGTTCTGAAAAGGAAGCCGTGAGAAATTTTTTACACAATAATAAATTCAAGCTGTTCAAGCCAAAATTCCTAAATACTCTGAATGAGCAAGATTTTGACGAATGATTGGATTTCTCTTTTTGGTTTCAAGGAAAGAGAGGAAAAAAGCAAATTTCTCTTGTCAGATGTTATGGACAGACATCAAATAGGATAGAATGCCAAAATCAATATTATTTCAAGACAAATGAGTGGTGCGGTGTTTTGAACAATTGACCATATTCATTTCGAGAGAATTCACATCCACAGAGATACTTGAGGTGATACTTGAGGTACGAAATAAGTAAAATTTTAGATTAAATGTCCTTTGATGTATATCAAATATATTTCTTCGGTTTTCGATAAACGCTGTCAACGAAGTTTCCAGGCGAACCATCATTTGCATTGAGCGTGATGGCAGATATACCAAAATGTTATAGTTCATGAGTAGATAGACTACAAGGGTTCTGGCGCAACCCCTATTTTGGGGTGGGTTTTGGCGAGTGAGTGAGGGGGTGGTTTTCGGGTGGGGGTAGGGATGATGGTGGCAGTCATGGGCGGTTCGTTGTGGGAGGGGTTGTGAAAAAGATGGCGGTGAGAGGGGTGGGGATGGTTGTATGTGGGGTCGGGGTGGGGGGATGAGTGGCCTGTGATTGGTCGGAATGGTGGCAGCCATGTTGTGTATGGGAGTGTGTGATTGAGAGTGGGAGGTGGGGAGAGTTGTGATAGGTCGTGGGCGTGGTGATAGCCGCCAGCCGATATCCAATAGCCGAGCAGCATATTGAAATGGGGGTGTCAACCAATATCCGTCAACGGCATTGGTCGGACGGAAGTGTCACGTGATCAGTGAATGGCGGCGGCCATTTTGGGAAGTGAGAGGAGTCAGCGATGATGCGGCTATGACTCAACCGACAAGTCTTTGCAGGAATATTATCTACGTCAGCACTTCTT
>JAFIRS010009029.1:0-12731 GCA_018342105.1 Gonioctena quinquepunctata | reverse complement strand
AACAAAAAATTTAATATACGACAAGAACACTCAGAATTTTTATTTTTTTCCAAAAAGAATGAACAAATTGAGCCTTCTTTAAGCTCTTACTCAATCATTTATTTACTTTTTTGTTATTATCATAAAATACCTCAAAAGGTTTTAAAAATTAGAATATCTTATAAAATATCAAAGATATGATATTAAAATTTTTTTTCAATTTAAATGGGGCCGGGCAACTTTGGAAGTATACCCTATTCAATGAAAAAAAGAATCATCGAAATCGAACTACTCTTAAAAGTTATGCGTGATCACATATAAAGGGAACATCATCCCTTTTTTTTCGTCGGGTGTGAGTAGTTCAGTAAGATCCGAACGAGTAACATGTGCTTTTATCAAGGCAAGTGAGGAATTCGGAGAAAACTGCTTTTATCAAGGCAAGTGAGAAATTCGAGAAACTGTTTTATTAAGGCAAAAATTCGGAATTCGACCCGACTTTGAAAGTATAGCCGTCCAGATATTAGATCGTTGGTGGCGTGCAAATCTAAAGAAGTGGAACCAAAAAGGATTAGTGACACCTTGCACTAAAAAAACATTCATCCTCAGATGAAGAATCTGTCTCAACCGACGAGAGTAGCAGAAGCCTGTCGCATCAAGGAAGACGAAGAAAATGAAGAACATCAGGATGGAAACCTCGAAGTGTTAACCCAGCTGAGAAAGCAGCGGGACGAGATCCGAAGGGGAACGGAACTAAAGAAAAAACTCACCCTATGAAAAGTCAGCGCAGCGGCTCCCTCCCAGAAGGAAGATGGGGCCCATCGCCGCCCTCGGGCAAAAAGGGGAGGGGGAAAAAGCCAGTCCGGGGTGGTTTGAGAAGCTAGTCCAGGACGAACACCCCCGGGAAAGGGCTGTTGAAATCATGGGACGAGGAGGACAACGTCTCCAAGAAAAGAACCCTGTCATTCCTCAACGAGAACCCAGCAACGACGACGCAGAGTTCCCCGTTGTAACGTCAAAAGGGAAAAGAGAGTCCAAAGTCGAGACCCCAAAAGCCGGGACAAATCGGCCCCGTCGCCAAAACGGTTCCCGTCGAGCCACGGGGGCCCAAAACCCATTTCGAGGGCCCTCTTCCAGGAAGCGCCCCAAAAAGAAACCACTCAATTGTCCTTAGAAAAAAGGAAAAGTGGCAGACCGTCTCCGCCGAAATGGCCCAAAGGGAAGATCAACTCCTGAAGGCCAGGTTAACGTCCGATGGAATAATCATCCACACGGAAAAACGAGGCAATGTGGAGGGAAACCCCGACGTTCTGGAAGCTGGTGGCTACAGCTTCCACGTATCCCTCAATCAGAATACCACTCACGCAGTGATCCGGGGATTCCGGAGAATACAAAGCCGGAGGAAGTGAGGGAAAGCGTCCAGGACTCAGGCTTCACCGTCCTGGAATGTCATAGGATGACATCTAGGCGCACCAAAAAGGCACTTCCTCTATTTTTAGTGAAAGTACCACGAGAAAAAAACCACATCTTCAAGCTTGACATTTGTCTCATGCTTAAAGTGAAAGTGGAACCCCAACGACAGACGACTGGAGGATATGTCTCCCAGTGCCACAAGTGTCAATGGTTTGGACACGCACAAAGGTGCTGCCATTCCACCCCCAGGTGCGTGAAGTGCGGGGAAGAGCACGAGTCCCGGACCTGTTTGAAAACCAAGGAGCAGCCAGCTACCTGCGCCAACTGTGGGGGGCCACATACGGCCAGCTTTAGAAGATGCCCCAAATTCCCCAAACCCAAACCAGCGACAAGACCCATGCCTCAGCAAACACACCAACCACGACAAACAACATACCAACCACCACGAAGGAGGCAGGGCCCCAGGAACGCTGTGCCCCAACCTCAAACACCACAGGCACCACCAAAATGGGGTCCAACGAAGATAACATCAACGCCAACCGTAACAGTGAACCTGCAACTGCTGGCACTACCTGAGGCGCTCAAGAAGCAACTTCTAGAGCTCTTCAAACAGAGTCATGCCCCAGGAAATCTTAAATGTTAAGACAACCTCCGGAAACGCTCAAAATCTGCTCCTGGAACATCAGCAGTGCACTCACACGCAAGGATGAGCTGCACGAACTGATATCCAGAACACAAGTGGACATCATCGCCATCCAGGAAACAGCGCTGAAACCCCAGAAGAACTTCCATCTTCCAGGATTCACCTGCTACCGGACAGACAGACCCGGTTGTCGCACCCGCGGAGGCGCAGCCCTTCTAGTGAGAACTGACCTCGAACAACACGAGGCTGAGAAACCGGAACTATCTCGAGGCGAAGCAGTCGCAGTAAAAGTGAAAGTCAGACGCATAGGAATGCTAAGAATCATTTCGACGTATATCCCGCCAGGGGGAAACATACCAAGAGAAGACCTAGCAGAACTATTTCCAGACCATCACCCAACTGTAGCCATCGGAGACTTCAACGCGAAGTCACAGACATGGCACTGCAGAAACAACAATCCACGAGGCCGAAATCTGGAGAACCTACTGGCCGACTACAACGACATCGAAGTAGTAGCCCCCTTCGAACCCACCTACCACGGACTAGCAAACCAAACACCAGACATCCTAGACATAGCACTCGTACAGTCCATCCCAGCCAACACCGAGATGGAAGTATTAGACGAGGGCTCCTCAGACCACAACCCAATCCTACTAACAATAGGGGAGGGAGACGCGGAACCTGAGGAACCAGCTACCAGGAAGACGACCGACTGGAACCGATTCCAAAGAATCATACACGACTCCATAGGAAACATCCCACGAATACTCACAAAGACTGATCTCGAGAGAGCAACAACACAGTTGCAAGAATGCATCCAAGAAGCCATAGAACGCAGCTCCAAGACCTCCCAAGCAACCAGGTTCAACTTCCAACTAGCACTAACCCCAGAGGTTAGGGAGCTTGTTAGGAGCAGACGCCGCTTGAAAAAGAGATGCCAGAGGACACTGGCTCCCGAAGATAAGAGGAGAATGAACCAGGCAGGCAGGCAACTGCGGCTGGAACTCAAAGCTCACCAAACTCAGCAATGGACAAACAGGATGACAGAAATGAGCACAGAAGACAACTCTGTATGGAGAATGCAGAAAGTACTTCGACAAGGCAGAAGGAAACCGTGCCCGCCACTCCACGGAGAGGGGGGCCTGGTCTACACTGACAACGAAAAGGCAGAAGCATTTGCCGACGCTTCGAACGCCAGTGTAGGGACAACCAGGTCAACCAAACCGACGAGGTGGAAGACATGGAAACCCGAGCCAGTCAGACTGTCAGGAGAATAAGACGGATCAATGATGCCGAGCACGTCCTTGAACCAACTTCGCCAGAAGAAATCAAGGACATTATCCGAAACCTTGCTACCCGCAAGGCACCCGGACCAGACCAAATTTCGAACAGAGCCTTAAAGGCTCTACCGAGAAAAGGAATTGCTGCCTTGACCAACATCGTCAATGCAGTGCTCAGGCTCAGACACTTTCCACGACCATGGAATGAAGCCACGGTCATCATGATCCCCAAACCCAACAAGAACCATGTGATACCGCAAAACCACCGACCCATCAGCCTCACACCCTCGATGAGCAAGGTGGCAGAACGAGTCATCCAGAGACGATTGGAACCACTCACGGAAGAACTCAACGTCCTACCAGACGAGCAGTTCGGCTTCCGACAAGGACACTCTACGGTCTGGCACGATGGCTTAATCACCAAAATGACAGACCTCGGATACCCCACTCCCATAGTGAAGCTGATAGACTCCTTCCTGCGAGGACGGCGGTGCCAATGTAAAGTTGGCAGCGTCCTCTCAGCAGTGAGGACCCTAGAAGCAGAAGTACCGCAAGGCGCAGTCTTATCTCCACACCTGTTCTCCATCTACACGGCGGACATCCCAGAGCCTGCTGACAACTTCAACAAGCTAGCGCTGTACGCGGACGACACAGCACTAGTGGCCAGATCGGTGAACGCAACGCAAGTAACCCGATACCTGCAAGATCAAGCAGACAAGCTTGAGGACTGGTTCAACCTATGGAAGATCGAGATCAACGCGGAAAAGAGCCAGGCGATACTTTTCACCAGAAGGCGAACAACACCGGCAGGACACGTCATCATGAACGACCAACGGATTCCATGGGCAAACGAGGCCAAATACCTTGGAGTCACCTTGGACAAAAGATTGACATTCAGACAACACGTCGACCGGAGGCTCGGACTAGCGAAAGCAGCCCGAAAGAACCTCTACCCCCTCATAGGACGCAGTAGCAACATGGACCTCCAGTTAAAACTGCTCCTTATCAGGACCATCCTCCTCCCCATCATCCTGTATGCATCCGCCGCATGGGGTCAATGCGCACAAACATACAGGACCAAGATCCAGCTATTCTTGAACGTGAGCCTAAGAATGGCAGTGAACGCTCCCAGATACGTCCCGAATAGATTTATCTACAGGGACCTGAATGTCAATCCGAACTTCATTGACGACCATCTTCGGAACCACGCCACCGCGACGTTCCTGAAGACGGACACCACACGAACCCGGGATTCAAGACATCCACGCGAACCTAAACCTGGACGATCCCAGGTTTAGAGAAAGGGAAAAGTATTTGCGGCCAGTCTACCAAAACGACCGTCCACCACCGAGAGTAGCACTCCGGCGCGTCAGGTGAGTAACAACTCAACACAAAACACCAAGACCAACACACCCACATCACACCATACACTTACACACCCATCAGGTACATCACCACCATGCACACACAGCACAAGTCAGGTAAACACACAAAATTCAGATAATAAGGGGTTTAAAGCACTTCAGAGGCTGACTTCATACCACAGGAGGTACGATTTCAATTTCGCAAACGTGCCATTTGCGAGTTGAGGACCGCTCCAAGGAGGAGCGGGGGAGGAAGGAAGTGGATAGTAAATCTCGTTCACATACAACATGAAGGGGATTTACTATCCATGGGCGCTCAACCTTAAGGGGGTGTTTTTTCGTCGGTTAAAGAGTAAATTGAAGGTAACCCACTTGTTTTCATCTCAAACAGTGATATGAGGTTTTCTTTTTTACTGTTGGTGGTGACAGTTCCGTCGGTGGTTTCTATCTTAAGGTCATCTTCACTACCTATAATTTGGTTATTGGTATAATTATTTTCGCACTTTTCGGTAAGTATTCTCTGTATAATTTTGGTTTTTGTCCCCTCCTCTACTAACAAACAGAGCAGGAGCAGCCACTGGACCAATTTTCGGATCCTGGTGCATGTCATTTTCAGACATGACATTTGTCAGAATATCGATTTTTTTTGAAATCTTTATATTATAAGCGTATTTACTGTCTGAACTATTTGAGATGTCTACTGTAGAGCTAATAAGCGGGTTCTATTATTAGTTAATTAAATTACCTTTGATGGCTGGCAATGCTGGAAATTTATATTTTCTCTGCTTTTTTGTGGTCGGGAGATGTTTGTATGGTTCTTTTATTTTTGGCGGTACTACCCAGCAACTTATATAATTTCCGTCCTTTTTGCATCAGAAATGTTCCGCTTGAAAAACGTTACACTCAAGTTTCTCGAAATTTTACTCCCATCGCTCATAAAAAAATCATAAAACCTTATATTTCTTGTTTATCCTCAAACATTTGCAAATATAATGCTTGAAATGATTAAATTGAAATTACATCTTGATCATTAGTTGTAGATAACAAGTCGATAAGTAAACGCCATGATTAATTTTCCAAGTATGTGGATTGTATATATAGGTAGTATTGGATGGTTGAATGATTGGTAACAAAATCGTAGTAGGAACCTAATTTAAATACAGATAAAGACTAGACACCATGAAAACTTATAATACAAGTAGGTAGTTATATTAGTTACACATTCACATTTATATATTATATAAAATTAGTGTTTCATGAAAGACACCCACCTATAATTTAGGAACTTATTTCTTGTCTACGAATTCGAAATTCGTAGATACATATACAGTGTGTCCCAGCTGAAACTTGTCACCCCCCAAATCTCCGAACTCGTGAAAAAAATTTAAAATCGCTCAGACCCGTCGATTTTTATTTCAAGGGGCAACACTTTCACCAAATACATCATCATTGTGTTGTCAACCCCCTCAGCCCCAGCAACCCCTACTTCAGAATTTTCAATAGGACTACTATACTTGTGATACATCATTTTGAAGGGAATTCAATCCCAAATACATCGGTGTATGAAATTGAGGATCGATCAAGTGTTGTTGAAGTTTTAATGAAAACTAAGTTTTATCAAGATATTTTTATTTTTCATCACCTCAAATGTTATCATCGTAAGAAAGGTTCAAAATGTGAACCATTCAGTTCCATACAGAAGTATAAGCGATTTTCGAAATGTCTTCGCACATTGCTCAACATTTCTGGAGTCACTGCACGACACTCCACAACAATTCTCCTGCGTAGATCATCAAGAGAAGTTGGCTGTGTAATATAAACTTTGGATTTCAAATGACCCCATAAAAAGAAATGTAATGGTGATAAATCAGGAGATCTAGCCGGCCATTCTATTGGTCCTCGCCTTCCAATCCTTCTCCCTGTGAAATTGTCATCTAAAAACTGACGTGCAACAAAATGTGGAGGAGCTCCATCTTGTTGAAAGGTGAGCTGACCTTCAAGTAGCCTATCATCGTCTTCAAGTAACTGAGTGATTCTGGGGTTCACAGTTGTATCAAGGAGGTCAAGAAACGTTTGTCCGTTGAGGTTACCATCAATAAAATATGGACCTACAATATGGTGTCCCAGAATACCAGCCCAAACATTCATTTTCTAGGGAGTTTGTGAATGAGTTACCCTGTACCAATGGGGATTTACGTCACTCCAGTATCTACAGTTGTGCCTGTTCACATGCCCATTTAAATAAAGAGAAGATTCGTCAGAAAAGCACATATTGTAGAGGTAATTATTATCACCAATCAATAATTGACTCATGATTTCGCAAAACTCTGTACATCTGTCAGGATCATCTTCATTTAATTCTTGTACATTTTGCATTTTATAAGGATGGAATTTTGCTTCTTTCAGAGTTCGATGTACGCTGCTTTTCGAAACTCCAGAAATAGTCTCAAGTTGTCTTAAAGATTGAATTTTGTCCATCACTGCATTTCCTAAAACTGCAACAGCGACCCCTTCATTTCTCATAGGCTTCTCTCGTTCATGTTTTTTATTCAGCACTGATCCCGACTCCATGAACTTATTCATCAATTGAAGCACGTACTGATATGATGTGGTTTTTTCTGGATGAATTTCATTAAAAATTCGAGCCGTAGCTCTAGCACATCGTCCATTTTCAAAATACGCAGCTACAATGGATATTCTCTCTTGTATAGTATAACCATTTTCGAAAGATTTCAAATTGTTGAATGAAGAGACTCGAATACATCAATATACCAAGGCGAAAACAAAGATATGCGTATACAAAAACACATGGCGACATTTTTTTTTCATAAAAACGTCTATCTCACCTTCTCAACTATTATTTCTGACAGCATATTATTTTCCATTGCAGTGGCGTACCCACAGTGAACCTTTCTTACGATTATAACATTTTAGGTGATGGAAAATAAAAATATCTTGATAAAACTTAGTTTTTATTAAAACTTCAACAACACTTGATCGATCCTCAATTTCAGTACACCGATGTATTTGGGATTGAATTCCCTTCAAAATGATGTATCACAAGTATAGTAGTCCCTTTGAAAATTCTGAAGTAGGGGGTGCTGGGGCTGAGTGGGTTGACAACACAATGATGATGTATTTGGTGAAAGTGTTCCCCCTTGAAATAAAAATCGACGGGTCTGAGCGATTTTCAATTTTTTTCACGAGTTCGGAGATTAGGGGGGTGACAAGTTTTAGCTGGGACACACGGTATAGTAATTTGGTTTGTTTCTTGAACCTTGTAAATATGTAGAATTTTGTTTTTTCTCGCGATTTAGGTTCTTTTGGAACAGAAAGAATGTGTTTTTTATGAAATTATAATTACGTTTCGCCTGGACGCCTCCACTTCTTCAGATTTTCATCTTCCAACACAAATTGAGGTTGTTAATAACCTTTCCTTTTTTTCTTTTTCATTTTTAAAGAACTTTTTTTCCAATATGTTTTATTTAAAGTGGAAATCATATGAATTGTTCACTTGAATTTCATCCAATATGTCGTTTTCTTAAAACGACATATTGTCAAGCTTTCGGAATGATTTTATTCCTTTCTCAAGACATCTATAAAATGATACAAAAATAACAAATATGTTGGTAATCAGAAGATATGTGATACTTACTAACTTGAGGTTCAAAGGTATAAAGTCGCAATATTTTATAGGACAGGATAATGTTAGGACACGTCACTGATTTAAAAACACATACTAATTACATCAACTAAACTACAGGTTACAGATTGAAAACACATACTTATTCTAACAATTATACATTTAATCTATATTGGACACTGAGTCGGGATGTGTTCTTTGGGATAACAATTTGGAAAGAATGCTTACCGAAGGTCGTGACAAACAGAGAACAAATAGTAAAAGTTAAAAAACCAACCAACACCCATGTAGAAAACAGATTATAATTATTGTAGATAAAAATACAGAAACTAGCGGTGATATCCCGAAGTAAGATACAGGAGGATGTAAAATTACAGAACATATTATTTGGAGAAATACTTTGCACTTTAAAAAGAGTGAAAATTGTCCTAGCTAATTTCAAAAAGTACGTGAACATTTTACTAAGAATGTCAATTTTGGATTTTTCATTTGGACAGTTACCTTCTGAATTAATGGATATCATCTCTAAAACATTTCTTTTAAAATAGTTTTTTTCTGTCTTTATGACTCTCGTAATCCATTTCGTGTTTACTACAGATGACATATACGGCTAATGCACATGATTTTTTCTTTGGTTTGCAGTCGCTTCTATGTTATGTAATTCGACCATTAGGTTTCCTCGATGTTTGTCCTATATAGGTTTTACGGCAATTTGAACATTCAATTTTGTAATGACATTTGATTTGTCTTTAACTTTAATTTGATCTTTAGTTTTCGTGAAAAGAAGCGAGACAGTTTTCAGATTTTTTCTAGCAATCATAACATTCGAGTTTGTAAAAAAATTCACCAATTTTGGTGACAGTTCTTCAATGTGGGGTAGTGATTTATATACGGGTGTGACAGCAGCAACGGTTTTCCAGCAAAAGTTTTTTTTATCGTCATTTATAGAATTTATTGGTTTTTTAACTGAAAATGGCCATTGTTGGGAATGTTGTGATGAATAACTATATTTTGGCACCTTCTTGACACGCTCGATCACACCAATTGATTTGTGACCAAAAAACTACCCAATATCTCACCCTAAATTGCAATATTCGCAAATAGAACAAATTCATCGTTGCTGAGGATTTTTTTCATGCAAATACATTATTGGAACTTTCAGACACACTCCATATGTGAAATTTTGGACCCAAAACTACCCCAATAGCTCACCCCCAAATTGAAATATTCGCAAATAGAACAAATTAAGTGTTGCTAGATTTTTTCCAACAAATACAACACATAAACTTGATAGACATGCTCCATATCATGAAATATTAGACCCAAAACTACCCGATATCTCACCCTCAAATCGAAATATTCGCCAATAGAACAAATTGAACATTGCTGGTGATTTTGTCATGCAAATACATCATGGAAAACTTGGCAGACAGTTTCATATGATGAATAATTGTGACCAATGACCCCAATATCTCATCCCAACAAATATTCTAAAATTGAACAAATTATCTTTGTGGGAATTTCCAATGCAAATACATTAGAAATACTTCTAGACACGCTTCATATGATGAAATAATTTGTGACCAAACTACCCTAATATCTCACCCCAATTGGAGTATTCCCAAATATAACAATTTATCGTTGCTGGTGATTTTTCATGCTAATATATTATGGGAAGTTGCTAGACACGATCCATATAGTGAAATAATATTGAACTAAAAACACCCCATTATCTCGCCACAGATCGAAATATTCGCAAATAGAAACATTAATCGTTCTTTGATTTTCCATGCAATTATATTTTTACTTATTTCTACTTGCTCAATATAAAAAAATAATTTGTAACGCAAAATCCCCAGCAACGATTAAAATAACTATTTTCGCATTTTTGTTTTAGCTGAGAAGTGTAGTTTGCGAATATTTGGAGTGGAGATATTGGAGTAGTGTTTTGGTCACAAATTATTTCATCATATGGAGTGTGTCTAGCAAGTGCGTTATGATGTATTTGCATGAAAAAATCACCAGCAACGGTTAATTTGTTCTATTTGCGAATATTTCAATTTGGAGGTGAGATATTGGAGTAGTTTTTGGGTCACAAATTATTTCTTCATATGGAGCGTGTCTAGTAAGTTCCTAATAATGTATTTGCATTAACAAATCCCCAGAAACGATTAATTTGTTCTATTTGCGAATATTTAAATTGGGGAGATATTAGGGTAGTTTTTGGGTCACAAATCATATCATCATATGAAGCGTGTCCATCAAGTTTTTCATGGTGTATTTGCATAAAAAATTACCAGCAGTGATTAATTTGTTCTATTTGCGAATATTTCAATTTGGGGGTGAGATATTGGAGTAGTTTTTGGGTCACAAATTATTCCATCACATGGAGCATATCTAGTAAGTCCTTCATGATGTATTTGCATGAAAAAATCTCCAGCAACGGTTGATTTGATCTATTGTTCTATTTGCGAATATTTCAATTTGGGGGTGCGATATTGAGGTAGTTTTTGGGTCACAAATTATTTCATCATGGGAAGATGTTTCTATTTTGTTACTGAAATGAGTTGAGCAGACACAATAATATCCATTTGGGTGCATTTTAAACATAGAGTTCCTTTATTGTTTCTAAAATGTATCGTACGGGCACATACGTATCCATATAGAAACATTTTACACACATAATTTCCATTTTGTTTGTATAATGTGTTTGGATCATCCGGTCAAAGTGTTTGTAATATGGCGCATTTGATAAATGTTGATATGTGATATAGTGTTTTGAGTAATACAGAACATGGTTAGAGTAAAAAAAGATGGACGTGTGATGAAAGAAAGAGACATTATTCAGAGGAAATTGAGTGAATTTATGAAAGAAGCAGTGCGCCATTTCCATTAGAAAATACCAACAAAAAAAAAGACATTGCAGTTGGCAATCGAAGTGATACAAGTCATTCAAAGATTTGCCATCCGTTATGCAATGATATTGACGAATCAACCTCTAAATTTGTAGAAAATACATTTGATCACAAGGTTAGCGACGAACAGCATTATGAATATGAAAGCAGTGATGTTGAAATGGAAGAACTAGAAACAAAGTTAATGTTTACCGACTCTTTAAAAATATGGACACTTAAAAATACAATAACACATTGTGCTTTAAATGAGTTGGCGACGAACAGCATTATGAATATGAAAGCAGTGCTGTTGAAAATCTAATCATAGTTATCTGCCTAAAAGACAGTAGAACATTCCTTGAAACGCCTAAAAAATATAGTGTCATTCCAATGGGACTGGGTCAGTACTGGTATAATGGCCTGAAAACATGTTTAGCTCAGAGTCTTAAAAGTTGGCAGAAACCGTTAACTCAATTAGAATTAAGCTTCAACATCGACGGTCTCCTGTATGAACAGTTCCAAGACACCATTTTGGTCTATTCTATGAAAATTGACAATACGGTTGAAATAAGCAATCCAATGATTCTTGCTATTTACATGGAGAAAGTAAAACCAAACTTACAACAATATTTGGACCTGTGGAAGAATTGAATATTAAAAAATGGAATGCAAGTAAATGGTTTCAAAGTAAACATTAAAATAAGATGTTTTATTTGTGATACTCCGCGACATCTTATATCAAAGCTTAGTAATTGTTTATTAATTATAATAGTTAGTTGCTGCTGTGAACTGAAATCACATATGCTTTAAAACGTCAAATGATTATTGTTTGCTTTTGCAGGAACCGTAACTTCAACCATGGATGAACGAAATGTATTTGTATCGGAGAATATTATTAGACGAAAACATATAAGCTTCCCCAGAATTGATTTGCCAGCAATAACAGATACTGGTTTCCGCAACAGAGGAGATCCAGATCACCATAAAGAGGATACGCCTTTAGAAAAATTTCCTGTCGATTTAGTAGCTGATTTTCCCGTTGCAGATTCACTCCATTTGATTGATTTGGTAATAACAATACAATGTCTTATTGGTTGGATACAAGGAAGGAAAGGTACTGAATTTGGAACTTTTCTTTCATATGTAGGTCCTGTGGTATTGACAGATTTTTTAGCTACTGATGTTTATAATCTCTTTTTGATGCTATTCTGCGTTATTGTGTTATGTAGTTGGAAGGAATAAGCAAAATATTTGAATTTTGCTGACAAAATAATAAAAGACTATATAGAGGGGAAATTTTTAAAACTTTATGGAATTGACTCAGTTACTAGCAATGTACATAATCTTAGTCATATAATCAAAGATGTTCATAGATTTGGGCCATTGCCTTCATTTAGTAGATATCCATTTGAAAATTGTCTCTACTAAATTAAAATACTTTTACGTACTGGTAACAAAACCATTGCCAAACAGGTTGCCAAACAGGTTGCCAAACAGGTTCCAAACATGTATATGAAA
>JAFIRS010009028.1:0-12732 GCA_018342105.1 Gonioctena quinquepunctata | reverse complement strand
ATTGCTAAAAATTTTTATATATGTTATCATGCCATTAAAAGTGTTCACAAACCAATGTGCATAATCAAAGTTTTATTAACATTAAAAAACATATAAGTCTTCCGCTGAATGTGAACGAAGCTTTATTAATAAAACATGCGTAGAACGTTGGTGTCCAAAAATTAGTACCATTTTAAGATATCTTTGACAATGTTAGAATAAAAGGGAATAAACGGGAGAGTCACCCCATAAGACAATGGTGACACTAATAGAAAGAGATGAAAGATCATTTGAGTCAGGGGACGTATATGGTAATGTCTGGCCCCCTTTCACCTGGACAGTGGCGGACTAGCGCATTCCCCTCTGGTATCTGAGAGTTACAGGCCTTAAATGTATATTGACCCCCTTGTATTTCTGGGCCACCTGTATCAGTCCAAGTACGCCCCATGATGCTTAATCCCAAAAGATTCTTTTGGCTAGAGCTTTGTGCCTCCTTTCAGTTTATTTCTTTGGTACATACAGAAATTTAAAGTGTTGAAATTTTCCACTCGAGAATGTCGTAGGTTTTCCTTTTTTATAGGTGAAAGACTAGTTCCCTAACTTTGGGTTTTTCATTTTCAACAGATTATGATGAGTAAGACTAAAAATTTTTTAAAAAGAAAACATTTTAATCCAATTATATATATATATATATTTAAAAAAAATTTTTTTGAAAAAAAAGTTTGGTTATTAGTATAAAACCCCAAAAAATTTTACTTTATGGGGGGATAAATTTTATAACTGGGAGTCCATTGCATAGTGTATATCATGGACTCTGACTTAATTAAAATCTTTTCCATTTTCTGGGGGGGGAAGGTGGTGTCAGAGAATGGAATATATATTAATTCCAATTGGGGGCCAACCCCGTACCCGTTATTTTAATCACTTTAACACGTAAAAATTAAAAACTGTGAAATTGAATGTTTTTGGGGGGGCGGCTGAACCCGTCAAATTTTTTTTATTTCAATTTGAATTGAATAATCGTTATAATTCATATAACTCCAAATAATTTTTATGATTCGTTATTGGCAGCCATTTTTGATTATGAACGATTTTATTCATGAATTACATGAAATACCTACATAATTTTTTGAATTGAATAATAATTCCATATAATTCAGTAATATACTGATACTAAAATTCCTAGGAGTATTTGTGACAGTGAATGTTGGGAAAAATCATTAAAAAAAAGCTCTGATATAGAAAAAGCAAGTTAGTATACAACTCAATACTCCCTTTTTTTATTTATCAATAGTCGTAGTTAATAAATATATGCTTTCTACAAATCTTTCGTTTTTGAATAGCAAGAGCTAATGAGATCACCAAGTTAGTATACAACGCAATACTTCATAGCAATCTACGTCTAGTGTGTGTTCTATTCAACGATGCGTAATCACTGAGTCGCAATCTTTATTACAAGCTAGAATAACAACGAGTGTAGGTTTCATATCAAATATAACAATGTATGTTTCCAACTGAAAATTTGTGACAGATTTCATAGCATTCCACTTTGATAATCATTGAGCACTACGATAAAAAGCAGTCTTTCTCAATTCAATTTTTATTATTACAAGCTATAATAACAAACAGTAAAAATTGTAATGTAATACATTTCAATGACAAGTATAAACGTTGCAAATATTCATTGATTTATAATAGTATCAATTCAATTTTTATCACACTTCGATATAATAGTTTTAAGTAGACATTTATGTAATGACATTTCAATGACAAGTATAAACGTTGCGAAATATTCATTGATTTATAATAGTATCAATTCAATTTTTATCATACATACATATATATACATACATATATATGGAACTTTTTCGATTGACAGTTATATCGTCATAGTTTCCATCTTTTAGGCCATTGGGTGATTCTTAGACGTTTGCTTACACATAATATTGTTTAGTTGATTGGATTCAGGAGTTTGCTATACAAAAACTTCACTCATTTGTGGTAGGGACGATATCACTTCTTGTTTCCCTCTTTTAGCTTAATGATGGACTGTTCGAAGAATACCATTTGCTGAGAAAATCTTTCGTTTTTGAATAGCAAGAGCATCTCTATATTTATTATTACTCTCAGATTCCAAGCAAGAAGGACCAGAAAAGTAAAATTGTTTGATCGGAACTGAGTCTATCGTGTGTTCTATTCAACGACACATAATCATTGAGATTTATAATAAATTGTTAGTCTTAAATTCAATTACTATAGCTATAATACGACTGCTAAGCTGATTGGTTTAAGTCTTTCAACAGACTTATTTAGGGCATTGGGTGATTCTTAGACGTTTGCTTGCGGTGCATAACATTGTTTATTGGAATGTTTCGAAGAATAAACTTTTGTTGAGAAAAAGGCTAATATTCTCAAAATTACTGTTTAGCTGGTGGTGTGCCCCTAGTTCTTTTTGTGGCATTAAAATTTCGCTTGGTTTCTAGTGTGTTGAATCTGAGTTCAAAAGTAATGATCTTGCTGTATCCTTTTCATGAAACTACACATCTCGACAATGGTTCTGTTGTGCAGTTTTTAGACATCCAAAATATCCATAATGACCATCTACCTGCTGCCAGTTCTTGGATAATACTACGTATCCTCTAGTTGCATTTCTATTTAACTGAGGGCATTTCCTTAGTTCCTTCAATACTGACAAAGCATTCAGTATATCAACTCAATCAGAGCCGTTTTTGGCGCTCATGTATTCAATACGTATTCGTCCTGCGATTCAAATACATCCATTCTGGCGTTGAAACGATGACGTCATATATAAAACGATTCAAAACTTATTCATAGAGTTTTGAAACCAAGAAGAATTAAGTTCTTCAAAACATAATTCGTTGTTTTGTGATTGTCGTAATAATAACCCCAAAATTCTTGGAGTGAAACATTCCACTACCATTTGAAATTTAAAATGGAGATTCAACTAGGAAATTATATCATAACAGTTGATTTGGAAACCTATAATAAATTAAAAGGTTAGTAAATCAGAATATTGTCTACCTACTTTCTAACAGAGTTTTGATGGCAGATCCTAAATTCGCTGAAGAATACTTAAAAAGTATTGAAATGCAGTCGATTTCGTCAGTACCAGAAACTGTGGACTTCATCTAAAAAACAAACAGAAGCAGACTTTCAAGCTACCTACACGTTTTTGTCTTTAAGGAAATCGTTCAGTGGACAATTTGATGACAAAAAACTAGTAAAAATAATTTGTGGCTTCAAATTGCCACAAAGATGAATGAAATGGGTTTTTTTGTTGGCCATAGTGTGATGGGAAGATAAAAATGCCGGCAAAAGTTCATGAATCTACAACACACATATACAAAATATAAAGACCAAATTAGGCAAACTGGGGAAGGATTCATCAAGAAACCGCCATTCTTCGATGAACTTGATGACATTTTAGGAGATAAACATAAATCAAATCCAGTTATAATTTTTGACTCGAGCAGACCATCAACTTCTCGTTCCAAAGAAGGTGTGGTGGAACCGGAATTGATAATTGACC
Source organism: Gonioctena quinquepunctata (assembly GCA_018342105.1). Lineage (NCBI taxonomy): Eukaryota > Metazoa > Arthropoda > Insecta > Coleoptera > Chrysomelidae > Gonioctena > Gonioctena quinquepunctata. The sequence continues at coordinate 9,203 of JAFIRS010009028.1, read as the reverse complement.
CTACAAGTAACTCTGAAGAAAATGAGCAAAGATATGAAAATGCCGACCCCAGGCAAGTCAATGAGACTACGAAATTTGGAGGTATAAAGAAATCTGTACGACCTAAAAAAACAACTCTTTCCACAGTGGAAAATATCATTGAAGAAGAGAGAACTGTAAGGGCACAACAGTTCACTGGACGACTGCTGGAGGCTTTGCAAGAACAGAGTAAACAGCGTCATGAACAAATCATGGGAATAATAGAGCTTCTTAAGAAACAAGCAAAAGACTGTTTTTTTTTGTGATTTAATTTCAAGTGTTTTGTTTTTTTATAGTCTTTGAGTTATAGTTAAATTACTGATTGATATAGCGGTCACTTCCGTCCACTGGGAGATTATTTATTTATGTTTCATTATAATTACCAGAATATACCTATGTTATTTTATTTGTTTGTTTTTTATAATGAATTGTATTACGAAAAAATTATAAGAATCAATTCCTTTCAATTTTGAGGAAATAAAGGTGAAATAATGGAAGGTAATAATAAATGGTTCAGGATACTTTTAATTTTATTTTCATAAATTCTAATTGAAATTATTCATCTTAATGATCTCGTGATATCATTCCTTTTTGTAATCCCATCCATGTTAATATCGACTGCGTTATTAAAGCCATCTTCAACTTCCAGAGGAGGTCCCAGCAAACAATGAATCTCTGGCCCAATGCATGATCGGTTGGCTACATGCTGGCAACGGCAAAGTTGCATCGGCAAAATGTCGGCCCAATGTATGGAAAATTGTAATCGGGTACCTATAATATAGCCAGCAATGGGCCAATACTATCAAAAGTGTATTTTTTGACCGACATCATCCAAATGATGGCCTGTTTCAAGTGTTATTTATTGTACAGTTGAGAAAACATATATTTTTGACTTTGGACCAAAATAATAGAATAGTATTATTCTGCGTAATGTTTGTCGCATAAAACTAAAATTGTATTAGGTATTATGTCATAGAATACGTGTTGTTCGGGTTTTCTTAACAAGGATATATTAGCCTTTATGAAAAAAACGGTCACTTGTTGCTTCCTCGAGTAAGGATGCCTTGAAAAAAAAATACTTTATTCAATTCAGCATCAATAATCAAATTGACCAATCCTAAACCCAACCCACTAAACATAAAAACATGTTTTAAACATAAATATTATATCACATTGTGACTTTGTGATGTTATTCTGAGATATGCTTGATATAACAGATACATTGCGTCCATGGTACTTTGTGCCTCTTATAAATATTACAATGTAATGTTCAATGATAATTATTACATAAATGTATCATATTTTGCATAACTTTAATGTAACTTTATTACATATATTTAATGTTGCTCAAAACGTTTATGGAACAACATTTGTGTAACGTTACATCATCGTTACCCTTTTATATTAATTATTTCATTTCGGGGTATACAGGGTGGAGCAGATACTCATGGTATCCTTTTTTCTATATTTATACATTTCTGGAAGTTAAATCGTCACTTTTTGTTGGTGAATAACTTAATAAACATAGAAAGAGAAGATATACCATGAGCCTGACTAAATATTACTGGGTCAATTAAAAAGAATAAAAAATCTGCATAAAATATATAATGGCACTGGAAAAAATAACAAATACTCCATAAAAAAATAAACAAATGTATCACTGAATCGATCTATTTAGTCTCTTCACTACTTTTTCCTCTTTAGTCTCTGTCACTACTCCTTCCTCTTTAGCCTCTGTTTGGCGAATCTCATCCAATCCGTCACAATGAGTTCAAACTCTATATCGGTAGTTGCATTGAATACCCCTTTTACATATTCTGAAAATATAGTAAATATATAGTCACTGAAAACTCAAATTGATCTTGATGATGTATTGTCAAAAAATCTAAGGTAATGTATTTCATGTAGTATGTATCACTTATAATATTGCTATGTACTTATGGACATATATTTCAATTCAACGGAAGAAGGTAAATACAAAATGGAACTAATAGTAGATCCTATTTTACAAGACATAGGGCCATTTTCAATTTGTTTATTACTATGGCGAGGCATCAGGTAGCAGTTAACAAGTTAACAAATGGCTTATGCAACTAACTGGCCCTTAGAGTTGAAGAAAAAATCACTTATGTTTGAGTATGTCCATCATTTTTAAATCAGAAATTTTAAATTTCCGTTTTTGCTCAGTCCATCAATACTGGGCAAGCTCATCTTCATCTTCAATCTATTGGAGGCACCTCCTTATTAGATTTTTATAATCTGAACCTCCTACGAGTACCAGTTTGTTCATCTAGAATGATACAGAAATGTAAAAGAAATTCCCAGAACACAAACAAACTGAAATGAACGTAAAATTTTGAAGAGGTAGTTATTTGATAGTTTGTATCAAAAAATATAAGTGAAGTATAATTTCAGTATACATTAACATCAAAATATATTCACACACTCCTGGTAAATTCAACATAACAATAAAAAAATGCAATTGATTATTTTTCTTCAACTTAATACCACAAAATGTTCATGTGATAAACGGTGTGGAAATTCAATATGCAATTCTTTCAATATTCATGTAGATTTTCTTTTTGCAATTTTTCAATTTTATTCGTATCTCAATAATTTTCTCATTAGAGAGAGAGAGAGAGATAATAATTTTTTACTTTTCCAAGAGATGTATCATTATTATAGGAAAAAATGATTTTGTTCAGAGCAAATTTTTCATAAAAAAATCTGAAAACATTCTTATAAAATAGTGACTATATTTCTTAAACACTACCCAGAATTGTAATTAATATTGATGATTTTTGTATCGATTTAGATGACGATTCTCTGGTTTGAAAGGAATTTGTTGCATTAATTTTTCTTTCCACAAATCAAATGAATTTTGTAAATTTTTCCCTAGAATCCAAATTATTATTGATCTTTTTGACAATTAAGCACGATGTTTGCCTATATTGAAAAACAATCTTTTGACATGAATATTGGAAGATAATTTCCAGTTTGGATTAAAATTGAGATTTGAAAATTAAAGTTATTTCTGAACAACTCGAGATCTACAATCTCTATAAACAAAGGATCATTTAATTAAATTGAGAAGGACGGGTCATACTGTATATTATAGGTACTTTTGGGTTCACTTACGAATTGAGAAGCAGCAATTTTGTTATTTAGGAGATCTTCTAGATTTAGCAAGCCATCAATTGTTTTCAGTGGCAAACATTCTTTGATCACATCATCAGAGGTATCAATGTTCCTACTTTTATCTACCGAATGTTCCACTGTGGAATTTACTTTATTCAAAGTAATTTGACACATGCTCCTGATGTCAGCAACCATTTCCATAATGTCCGATATCTGATTAGCCAGAACCACAACTGCTAGATTTTCTACTATTGTTACATCTGTTGTATCATGTGGATCCTCTATGAAAGGGATATCTTCTATATCACTGTTCATATATTAATATTTGCCAAAACTATTTTGCTAAACTAAATAAAAATAAAATTTGTTGGAATTGAAATTATTTTCTAACTCACCTTCACCTGCCCTGAGTTCATCTTCACTGAATAACTTCGAACAGACAGAAGGTGGATTGACAATGCTTTCATATTCTGCAATAATTTTTTTGTTTTATTCTGCGTTTTCCAGGTCCTTGCTTCTGGTCCCCTTTGGATTCAGAGGAAGCTGCCAATTTTTTTTCATGTTCGAGAGCCTTGGCATAGGCATCTGAAATGTAAAATGACAATAATTGGTGGAGGAATATGGAAAATCATAATCTTACCATAAAAATTGCGAATTTTACTATCATTTGACTCCAATCACTATTGGGAACATGACATTTAATAATAAGGGTCCTTGTAATTCTTGAATTGGTTGGCCACCAACATCGATGTTCACCTACCAACCAATTTGTAGGAATAACTGATACATCTCCTAACTTCTTGTTTTCTATGAATTGAACAACATCATACTGAAATGAATCAGTGATTATTATTTCATTGAATTCATAGTAGTTTGAATTATAGTTTTGACTGGTTTAAACTTGAGCAGGGGAAGCTATTGATACAGTACCTTTTTTAATCAGCTAAAGCGGATAGGTAATACTTTTTCATCTTACTCATATTTAACTTTTTTTGCTGGAAAAACACATTCATATATAATCATTGTATTCACAGCAGTGTGTGATTTGAAAATGAAAAGTAAAACATATTCAAAACTTATTGTAGTATTGATAGAATATATCTCACCTTATCACATTTTTTGTCAACATTTTCATTCCATTCTTACTCATACTTCCACGCGAATTATATCAGTGGCGAATTGCACGACGAAAAACTCAAGTGAGGATAAGCCAAATTCAATAATAAAGGCGTTATTCTACAATAACATGGAAGATGCACAATAAATCGCACAGCAACAGCAATCATAGGAAATATAGGAATTATGAACAAATACACGCTTATCAGTAATCACTAATCACAGCTTGTAAACAAACATGAACGTCGTGTGTCAAAGACAGTCACTTCACACGTGACACGTATGTTCTGGTGTTAAAAATGAACTAACATGACCCGCGAATTTCAAAACTAGTGTAAATGTGACGGTAAGATTTATTTTGTGTTTACTGTCCGATTCATTTATTACCAACATTGAAAAATTAAAAAAGTTAATAAATGTCATCTGTCAAAGAAATTAGAATTTTTCATTTGCAACTGTGTAAGAAGGAGGATTTTTTCGATAAAAACGACGATATTTTGTGCAAAGTTGTGCCGAAAATAAGTGATTTAGGGTGTATTGTTTATGATGGTAAAAAGAAGGAGGCATTTTGAGTGAGTTTTGTGCGAGAAAACGGTGCTTGAAATTTATTTCGGAAAAAGCGATGTAACTCTGAAACGGTATGAGACCGCCGCATTTTTCTTCCGGATTCGTGTTCAGGAGGCAAAAACACGTTAGAAAAGTGTTTTCCCCATATTCGGAGTGCATGTGTGATGTAACTAGATATTTACCAAGGTAATGTTCAGCAAGCCAATTTTTATATTGAGTTTTTGATATTAGATATGTGAAGCATATATTTTATTCTTTTGCAGCTAAGCTGGATTCTGCAATAAGAAAAATTGAATTCCTAGCTCAAGATGTTAAATTTTTGTTACAAATAGTTCAGTGAAATACTTTCAGTGAACATGTGGAGACCCCTGAAAATTTGATTTTACCAATAAATCAGGAGGGCGAATTGAAAGAAGATAGAAAATTGGGGTTAAAAAGAATTCATGGGCCCTAAGAATGTTCTAAAAATGATATTAGGTGAGTTGCAATCATTAGTATTTTTCACAGAGTAGTTCTATGGTTATCTCGATATGCAGAAATGGAAACCCTTATGTAATTACTCACTTCTGTCTGTCTGTCTGTCCATCTGTCACAGTGCATATTTCTCAATAATTAAAAAGAAAAATATTTTCTTGAAAATTATGAAAAAATAGGAATATTAGAACTTCACTTGAATCTTACTAAAAGACTATAATGATTTCAAGTTTTGTGGTTTTCGAGAAAATAAAGTTACACTCGCACTTGACTAATTTGTTTTTCAGTTTGTCTTCGAAAAAATCCACTCACAAGAAACGCCACAGAAGCAGAAGTTGCCGGAGTGGTAAAAATCTGGCTGAGAACCGCACCTGACTGACAAGGGGGCAGGAACAAAAGGAGGACCAAAACGGCAGAGGAAGGGGGGATGGTACTCCTGATCTTTGATACTCATGTGCTACTTGTTTAATTTTTTTCACCCCAAAGAATTGTTTTTTACGTTGTTGCAAGTAACATTTTATTTAATATTTTTTATATTCTCAAACCAAAGAATTGTTTTTATGTTGTTTTATTTTATTTCATGTCATGTATTTCATTAAAGTGTGTATAAACTATTTGCCTTATCTTCAGAACGTTTTTTGTAATATCATATTTCTATAAACTCAAAATATGTTTTGCGAAACTCATAAAGTCATTTGGTTTGATTTTTCAAAGGAAAATTGATTTTTTTTGGAAAACTTTTTGTCATCCATTACATTTTAAAGAGATGGGCAGTCAGTAAATATTGTACATAATTCACACTGAACTAGTACCAACCCTCTGAGTAGGTAACATCCAGTATTTCTACTGGGCCATCAATGATTGCCACAGTTTTGCCTTCAAAGGCCCATCATTCAAAAGGCACCGTTAAACAGGCATTGGCCCTGATGATGGCCGGTGTCTCCTATTTTCACTGGCCTGCTTCAGGCTACAGGAATCTTACCGTTCTGGCCAGGTCTGGCCAACATATTATGGGCCAGAATAATGCCGACCAAAATTGTTTGCTGAGAGAGGTTCATTCCACAGGTCATTGTTTATGTAACAAAAATTGTGCAAAATGCAACAAGCTGTAATTATTTCAACAGCCTTTTCAACACTGTTTACATTTACATATCCGAGTATCCTCCACCGTGACTTGAGCAGGCCAAATGTATGTTCGACAACAATCCTTATTCTGCTAAGTGCATTATTGAAACGACGTTTGGAGTCATTTAATGCACCATTCCATATGTATGGTTTCATTAACCACTTTTTTAAAGGATATGCAGAGTCTCCTACAATATGGTAATTATCCAATGGAAAATATTTTCTATATTGTCCATTTTGTTCAATGTCTATGAATATCCCTGAATTGTTGAGCACCCTGCTGTCATGCGCAGAACCTGGGAAACCTACCATTATATTTGTGAAAATTTTATGTGATATCCCAATTCCTTGAAGTTTTATTGAATGCTGCATTTTGCGATCAGTATAGCTATCTTGATGTTCCGCTGGTGCTTTGAATTTGATATTACAGCAATCTATTGCCCCTATGACACCAGGAAAGCCAGCTGGATCTTGGAATCCTACTTCAATTGAAGTGAGTTCTTCATTGGGCCAGACAATGTACTTTTCCAGTAGGTTTAGAATCAAATGCAGAACAAGTTCCGTTCCTTTGTGAACTGCGCTTAAAGAAATATTGAATCTATCAGCTACTGACAAGAGCACTTCTCCCTTTCCGAGCCACCATAATGTCATGAGTAATGTTTTTTCTGCTGATATAGGATAATTACCTCCTACGAATTATTTATGGAGTTCTTCGCAATCAATATTTTGAAATAAAATTAGAAAAGAATCACGACTCATCCGGAATATTGAAAAAAAGTCATAATTGATATATGGGTAACCATTCCTCTTCCCACAGTGGAGTTCTTTGGGTTGTTCCCTGATAGGTATAATTAAAGAAAGATAATGGTCGGAGTCCCACATGAAATTTAAACACATTAAGACACTTTCAAAGAAGTCCTGCTGCTGTTCATTCAACCACTGCAAAACGACAGCAATAGTTTCTGGTTCCATCTTTGCTTCCAAAATATAAATAGAAAATTTCTGATAAATCTACCCACCAACTGCAAATAGGTTAGGTTTGATTGAATCGTATTTGAAATTATACATTCTTGCAGTTCGTGATAATAATGACTTCACGTAAGAATCGTATTCAAATTCAAGATTGAATACGCATCAACGCCAGAAAACACATATCAGATATTAGCAAAGCGAATTCACTTCTTATCCATTTATTGACAGTTTTGCTCCTTGCTAACGGGGCATTTGGCAAGCTCACCTGGGGTTGGTTGCGTGTATATTGTGTTGTAGTCTGTGTTCGCTGTGACAAATTATAAACAACACAATTGAGATTGAAAATTAATGAAGTGAGGACTATCAATCCATGGCAGATCATATTATTTGCCAATTTCTTAAAAACCATTGACTTTTAAATATAAAACAAATATCTATATTAAATTTAGTTATTCGAAATGAATATTTGCAATTTATAATGTTATTATTAACTAACACATAACTCTTGGATATATTATACATAGTGTATATACGAATATTCAAATATTGATATCAAATACATCAAAAAATGAATGGAGTATTGGACCATTACTCCAACCCCGCAATAGTATGTGTCTACCAAACCATAATACATGCAGTGGGGAGTTAGCCCCTCCCACTTAGAAAGTAGTTTGTTGGCGATGGCACTGACGTTCTCACATCAGCGCGCATATACATCATTCATATTCATGAATTATATTTAAAAATAGATACAAACATGTTTTTACATAATCTATTTTACATATATTCAGTATATTCATATCGTGAAGGTCTCCAAGTGAGCGGTGCATGTACTTTTATTCTTCTGCTCAAGTTCATCAATCCTTTTACATATATTGTCATATTTTCCTTCGGGCGTTGTCTGCACTTGAATGATTTGTCTTTGTAACACTTTCAACACATCCTCAGATATATCATTAAAAAATTATTTGACACATGAACGAGTTACACAGTCTTGGTCTTCCATTGGTTGCCCAATATTCTTCAATCGTTTTCCTTGCATGTCATACTGCCCATCCGAGTGACGAAGTTTAATGCCTGCCAGGCCTACGTGAGAGTGGTGCATTATTACATTTTCGTTTGCGACCGAATTTGTCTGACATTGCTCAGCCTTCCACATATAATGACAAACCTATACTGATCAATCGAATAATGGTTTCCATATATATGACGAATAAATATGAATTTTCCAATTTACCTATGATATATATATATATATATATATATATATATATATATATATATATATATATATATATAACGTTCGAATGTTGTGAATTATTAGTTTATTTCTGCATTTAATAATGTGATTAGAAGGTCCAATCTACTCTCGGGATTTGTATTATATTCTTGGGCAAGTGTATCAATCATGTTCTTACACAATCGAATATTTTCGTTGAGATCACATTGATAGAACTCTATATCTTTATGTCCCCATGGTAATGTCTGTGTTGTGTTAGGAATGATGAATCGTCATCAAATGAGAGCGCCACTTTATTTCTCAATTCAGTAAACATATCATGTGAAATGCTTCTGAAGGAATTCATCTTCCTAAAAATTTTACCGCCATTTTCAACAATTTTTTTGTAATCGTCAGGAGTCAATTGGTTCTTTATCACTGATCTTTTCACACCTTTAGCCCTCTTGACTTCGGTTGCAAGCGATTGTACATAGTACGCTTTAGCACCAGTACCATAGAAACTAATTATAGGATCATCGGGAAACTCATCCTGAAATTACCCAAGACAGATGGC
>JAFIRS010009027.1:0-12766 GCA_018342105.1 Gonioctena quinquepunctata | reverse complement strand
AGAAAAAATTTGGGTTTTCCGCTTCTCCATTTAGTATTAAAAATAAAATTTGGAATTCGAAGGAACTCTTCCAGATGTATGTGTAATTAATTTATTTTGTTTCTTATTGGAGTTTTCTACCGAACCAAATGTCTTACATTGGCAATTTTCCACAATTCCAACGTAAATTTCTTTCAAATCCCTTTTCTATGAATTGTGTAAATTTCCCAATGTAAGTAAAACATTTGCTTGAGTTGAAAAACAAAATGTGATTCTTTTGCACCCCAACACATTTGTGATTTCCACATCTGAGAAACATTTTTGTGAATTAAAATTTCATTTGTCACAGAAAATCGAATTATAGAAAGAATTTTCCTAAAATCAATGAGAATTGATTGGACTTCTTTTGCTTAGTTTCAAATATGAGAATATTATATTTTTCATTTTGCCCTAATTGATACTCATGTTCATGTGAGCCACTGATTTGGAATAAGTTGGGATTTATAAAAAAAGGATTCGGTAAACACTCAGTCACACGCAGTCACTTTTTCTCGTAAAGAAAACTGGGTTTTTCCACTTCGTCAATGTACCATTTTTTCTTCTTCCTCACAATTGTCATTTTCCAACATTAAAAATGAGTTTTCTGAACTTTTGTTACATCTTTGGATATGTACGAGATATCATTCGAAAATCACATCTAAATAGTTATAGTTCGAGCCGCGGGTTGTTCGACGCGATGACCCATATACCCTAAATTCCAAATATTTTTGAAATCGGGCAGCTTCCCATTCCAGTACGAAGGGAAAATGTCTATCGACTTTTTCGACGATTTGTATATGTCTTCCGTTATGATAATTTTGTTTAGAAGACTTAGTAATCATCTGAAAAGCAGATACGATTTGTTGAGGCGCACTACTCAAAACCTATTTTTGGAAATTTTAGCCCCAAATCGATCATCGCAAAAATTTGACGTCTCCATATGCTTAATTTGTGTTCCTTTACTATGTTATGGTCTTTACATCGGGAAAATCCGGTGGAAGACTTTTTAGTAGGGTCCGCCTCAGGGTTGACCAAAAAACAAATTGAAAACTCGCGGAGTGGTTGTTGACAAATGCATCTTGTTCAATTCATATTTGTATGGAAGCTAGGTGCCAGAAAATCTAATTTCTCAAGGAAAGACTTTTTGGCCAACTTCTCTTTGGAAATTAGGTTTTCTGGCCCCTGAAGAAGCTCCATGCAAAATTTGGAGGCTCAAGATTGAACCCAAGTGCAGTTTTCTATTTTTCAACTTTCACTCGGATTTTTTCGATGTAAAGACCATAACAAAGTAAAGGAACACAAAATTAAACATATAGGAGACGTCGAATTTTCGCGATGATCGATTTTGGGGCCCAAAATTTTCAAAAATAGGTTTCGATTAGTGCGCCTCAACCAAATCGTCTTCCGCTTTGTCAGATGATTACTAGTCACTTTCTAAACAAAATTATTACAACGGAAGACATAGAAATCGTCGAAAAAGTCGATAGACATTTTCCCTTCGTACTGGAGTGTGCCCTGCCCGATTTCAAAAACATTTGGAATTTGGGGTTTTCGAGGGAGGGACTTTCATCTTACCAAATGGAAGACGTATAGCTTCTCATCGCGGTTTTAGACCCGCGGCTCTCTAACTATAAGTAAAAGACATTTACTTCTACTGTTTAATCTTCGGTGAAACAAATTCAACAAATAATATTTATTTAAATTATTCTGAGCAAATATTCTGACTTTTTGTTTAATTTTCATCTCCAAACTTTCTAGAAGGTCGAGTTTAGAAGCTTTATTTTTTATATATAATATTTCAAGCTCGTTAACAAAATCTACCTGCCATTTTGAACCTATGTGGCCCATAATAAATGATCAGTATTAAACACTTTCATTGGATGTTGTACAAATTTAAAGCAGATCTGCTTGAGCCAGAAATGTTATGTGGGTGGTATTTTCGGCTACTGCACGAAAATTTTCTTGCAGTTGTTCACCATACATGGCTTTCTCTGCCCAGACACACACCACACCACTGGTCTACTAATAGATTCTATTATCTATACCTCAAACCCAATAAAGTATAATATGTACTGATTTATGGTAATTTATGCTATAAGCAGTCAGCGAAGTTATCGACTGGTTACGACGCAGGAATAATTTTCACTCAATTTGGTCGACTATATACTTCGTACGGGAAATAATATTTATTTATTTTTCCGGTTTCCTTCATAATTCAACATTATAATATGTACGATTTTGAAAGAACTCTATATTTTGAGTCGAAGATGAATTATTCAACTGAGAATGGATGTACTATGAAACATAAAACTATATCGCACCCCCATCGATGTTTTATGTAATTCTATTTGCTGCCTCACCCCTGGAATCCGTGAAAACTGTCTGTGATTTCTTCTGCAGGAATGTCTGGCTGTCTGTGTTGATGCCATAATTCAGCATCTGTATTAGAAAGAGTTTCTCTCCGATGTTTTTGGGATTTCCTATCTTTTGATAGACAAGAATTGATTGGCCTTTCTCATACTCAAATCTACTGGCGAGGTAAAATTTGCCTTGTTTTCTCACTACCTCTTATATTTCTTTTTGTGATATTTTCTCATTCGCTGATATTCCTATGCGTAACTTTTTGAACAACCAATCATACTTTTTCTTTCTATTTTTCCATCTGGTCTATACTTTGTTAAAACTCGATTTCTAATTATTTTCTAAAATTTCACACTTTTCTTTTATCCTCATTCTTAAGCCTCATCCAAGTTCAACTAATTCAATATTCTATTAGTTTGTTAGTTTTTTTTACTAAAACAATAAACTCTCTTATTCAACTGTGATTTTACCAAAAACAGTTCCAAAGGTCTACTTCCCGTTCGAAATAATCTTGGTCTTCCTCTTCCCCTAATCTAATTTCATTTTTATTATTTTTATTCTGATCGTTTTCATTATCCATCTCATTTTACCATCAACGTTTCCTGAACTAGTTTTCTTCATTTTCGAATCCCTCATTTCCAGAATTTTCTTGGCGAGAATCTTTGTCAAGTTCATTTTTCTTACTGCATGGATTTCTTCCTATATTCTGTTCAACTGGATAGTCATAATGATCATGTCCAGTGTATATATTCACGAAGTTCTCATCTCTGCTTATTATATTTTTCTTCTTGATTCTGGATCAAAGAGCCAGAAGCTTCCAACATTCATGAACGTATATCTGTGGATAATTTCGATTGAATAATGTATCCCTTTCAAGCTGAACTCGTTCGAATGTCGAAATATCACATGCTATTCTTCCAGTTTCGAAATTGCAATAACATATTGTTACAGAATTACTGATTCCGCCCCTGTTCTCGCACAATGATGTAATCGAAACTTCGAGAAAAAGAAAGACGGTTCCGGAAATGACCTCGAAAATTCTAGGCAAATGTTTTGAATACACAGGGTGTTTCTCTTAATAACATGCTAATATTTAAGGAGGTTATTCTTGGGTCGATTTTGAGAAAAAAACTTTATCAGAACATCTAAAGGTCTTAACTTTTGAACTACAGGGTGCTAAATTTTAAGAAAAAAATCTTTTTTTTTATGATAACTTTGGTATGACTCTAGATATTTTTGTTAAACGTAGTATGCATTTTCTATGCATCAAAAGGCATTTTCTGCTGTACAACATAATTTTTTATTTTTGCCAGTGGCGTTCGTGCGGGATTTGCACTGAATCATTTTAAAAATAAAAGTGATATGCAACTACTTTTTCTCAAATTAAAAATGATTTTTGAAATCCTCATTCCTTTCTGAGCAATGAAAAAATGTAATTCATTCATTTGCACGTTGTTATGAAATTGGGTATCTAATAGGTAAGAAGCAGATTTTGTTTTGTAAACATAAACAGTTTTGAAAGTTGTCTACCTAGTCTAGTTGTCACGTATTTAAGTCATCAAAATATATTATTAAAAAAACATGCACCATTTTACGAATTCTGAGTTTGTAAGAATACCAGAAATTGAGGTAGCGGTTTTGAATTCAATTGAGGAAGATCCCGGATTAAGTACACGAAAAATTAAGAACAATTTGAATATCTCACATATTCTTGTTTGGAAAATTCTCCATTACTTTTTATTATATCCCTACCATATCCAACGGGTTCTGGCGCTACTCCCTGGCGACACTCCCTGTCGACTTTCCGTTACGGATGAACTTTTGCCAATGGTTCTTTAAAAAGGGTATGAGAATCAATTATTTGATACTGAAACTTCATTCACCGATAAAGCCAATTTTTCCAGAAACGCCATCCAAAACTTTCACAATAATCATTTTTGGGCTAAAGAAAACCAACATGCAATCTTGGAATCCCGTCACCGGGAGTAGTTTTCCGTTAACGTGTGGGCTGGAATTATGCGGTTATTATTTAACTGGACCCTATTTTCTTCTCGAAGAAAAATTGCCAGTTTTGATGGAAGGTGTTCCCATTTTAGTAAGAAATCGACTGTGGTTTATGCATGACGGGGCGCCAGCACACTTCAGTGCTCTGGCGCGCGAATATTTAAAGAAATATTACAATAATCGCTGGATGGGTCGCGGAGGATCACAGGCATGGCCACCTAGGTCCCTGGACCTCAATAGTTTAGATTATTTCCTGTGGGATCATCTTAAAACATTGGTTTACAGCACACCAATTTATTCTGGAGAGCAGTTGAGAAATCGCATCATAGTTTCTTTTGAAATTATTAGAAACAGTCCCGGCATTTTCCAAAGAGTACGTGAGTCCATGAGAAAAAGAGCAGAGGCATGCATATTTGCAGGAGGTTCAAATTTTGAACATCTGATTTATTTCTTTGTGCATTCAGGGTAATTTTGTGTTAGATTTCCAAAATGTATTTAGATAGTGGTCTAGCGAGATGTCAATCAATGGATTTTATTTTGTTATGCGAAAACCGTACGTCAAACGTAAAAAAATCAGGATACCAGATTTGCTCAGAACGGAATGAGGATTTCAAAAATTGAGAAAAAGCAGTGACGTATCACTTTTCTCTTTTAAATGATTCAGTGCAAATCCAGCACGAACGCTACTGGCAAAAATAAAAATTATGTTGTACTGCAGAAAATGCCTTTTAATGCATTGAAAATGCGTAGTACGTTTCACAAAAACATCTGGTGTCATACCAAAGTTATCACAAAAAAATATTTTCTTCTTAAAACTTTAGCACCCTCTATTTCAAAAGTTAAGACCTTTAGGACATATGCTCATATGGAGTTTTTTCTCAAAATAGACCCAAGAATAACCTCCTTAAATATTAGCATGATATTAAGAAACACCCTGTATACCGGGTGTCAACGAATCTATTAGACAAGTCATAATTTCTAGAATATTAGGGGTATCAAAATGAGATTTGGTATAGGTAAATGGTATGTGAAGAGGAGAGTTTTTGCTTATTTTTCACTTTCTGGTCACTTCCGGTTTCACCGGAAATGGCTCCGGTTTTGAATTTTTAAATGGAACACCCTGTATATTATAACATTTTTGGATTTCTGAGACAATTCTGGATCAGAATGTGACATTTCAAAAAGTTTTTAAGCCTATTTCATTTTTTTAGAGTCATTTTTAATATTGCATCTAGGTGGCCATGATCGGACGTAAACTAATCTGAGGTCCTCAGGTCATGTCAGAAAATTACAATCGCAAAGTTTCAGTGACTAGTATGATAGAAATAAGACAAGTTGGCAAAATTACATTTTTCAAATTGCGACCATTTTTTGACTAGCTCTTTCCGAAAAAAGGATTTTTTGACGAATCTAACAATACTAATTTATTTGCGATTGGATTAAAAATAAGAACATACATTAAATATTACTTTTGTCAAGTGTGCCATGGATAGCCATGACGCATAATATTTTGCAGTTATTTTTATCAAGACTTCTTTGGAAAACAAAACACTCACTTAGGTAATAACAGTGACATAAGCTTTATGAGCAGACAGTATTTTCGTTAAATTTCAGTTCAATTTTTCTTCAAAATAATGTATATTCAAAGTGAAAAAGTGGATATGTTATTAATATTTGGAGAATGTCATATAAATTCAAGGAATGCTGCTGAGTTATCCCATTCTTCAACATCCAGCCCATCAGTATTTTCCGCATGTTGAGAATGAGAATCGTTAAGAGGCAAGAAGGAAATCGAGAGGCGGAACAGAGGTTTAACATAAATGAAGAAACTGAGATTAACGTACTTGCTATGGTTGAGGTCGATAAAACAGTTTCTTCAAAAGGAATTAGTCAAGAAATGCATATAAGTCACGAATCAGCAGGAAAAATACTGAAAAAGCACGGATATCGAGCATTTAAATATCAGTTACATCAACATTTGCATGCTGACGATGGCGATAGACGGGTAGTGTTTTGTGATTTGCTGCTTCAAAATCATAGATTTAACCCAAATTTTATCAACTTTTTTCTATTTTCCGACGAATTACGATTTACAAAATCAATATTTAAGGGTCCCCCTCCTACCCCCATGTAAGAGCACATAAGATGTATCGGACTCCCCCCTCCCATTCGAGAAATGTTGAAATACAATGATGTTCTGAAGGTGGTAGACGATGTGGTAACATGATTACTCTCGTTTCAGACGTCCTGTTTGTCGGCGAAAGGAAAACTCGAATAGTATCTGAATGAACCTTAAATGAAAGAGCATACAGGGTAAACAAAAATTATTAATTTTCATGTATGGTAATTTGCAGCGATTTTTTTATTTGTGTGTACATCTTAAACCGGTGCCTCACGGCGCGAGACTTGACGAGCTCGGTTCGGGGATTGACAAGCCTAAGCTCGAGGTGGCTCGATCGTTCCCATGAAATGTCGGTAATTCTACAATCATCAAAGGCGCGTGGCTCGACCAGCTGGCTCGTACTGTATGGCTTGTTGAGCAGTCTCACGGCGCGAGGGTGCCTGTCGATAGTGTCAGCTTCGACGGGAGAGCGGTCGTTCAGAGAGACAGTTTGGTGGCGGCTGAATATTGTGTATTAACATTTAGTGAAATTCAGAAACAATAATTGAATATTAATATTCATATGGGACCCAATCACAAAAAATAATATATAATAAAACGCTGCTGCACATGCTATTCATTGTAAACTGAATAACAACTGCACTGGACAATACCTGCCTTCCATGGCTCGTGTACCATTCTCAAGTCACTGATAGCCAGTCAAATTATACACGACATGAGACCGATCGGGCTCGAGATTGCACAAGCCTCACTCCTGTGCTCCAAGCACAATCCTCCAAGCCAAGCCAAGCTCGCCAAGTCTCGCGCCATGAGACACCGGCTTTAGAGAAAAACTTTCCGGATACAAGTTGTGGAGCTCATGGAGCTCTATCAAAAGACCTATTGTTTGTTGATATAGGTATGAAAACGAAACATTGGGATTTGGTTTCAATCTTTCGACAGCCTTCAACTGCTGGACCGATTTGGCCCATCTTCGAACTCAGCCGAGATATTGATGAAAAGTATTTTTATTCTATTCCGTTGAAAGATGTGGCATTCCACTTCATTATTTATATATATATATATATATAAATATATATATATTGAATTAGATGTGTGATCTTGACTGACTCGTTTAGAATACAAATCCAATCGAATTAGGGTTGCAGATAATGGGCCCTACTATTTCACCAATATTGGTAAATTTTGTAGGTACTGGATGATTTGATGAGGGAGTCTTTGACTAGATTTAATCTCCCTATACCGTTTATCAAACGATATGTAGACGATTATGACACAACAGACGTACTTTTGGATATTTTCAACAGTTACAATGTAAATTCACAGTGGAGAAAGAGGAAGAAACGAATAGCATTCCTTTTCCAAATATGAGAGTCGTTAGGAATGAAAATAACACTCTACACACAAAATGGTACAGAAAACCAATTTGTAGCGATCGCTATATGATTTTTTTCTACCACTACCCATTTCAAATGAAAATGAACCTCATTCAGTCATTAGAAATCAGAGTGACTAGACTCACACATCCTCACCATACTTTAGAATCACTAGCGAACTACGTGACATTTTGGTTGAAAACTCTTACCTCAAACATCTTGTGAATAAAGTATTATTCAGTTCTTCACATGCAATACGAGTAACAACGAACTCATTAATTAACAATCAGTCAGTATCACAAAACACTAGAACGGAACAAGAAAACAACATCATCTTATACAAATCATTACCGTATATTGAATAATTAACCCCAAAATTAATGAATACATTTAAAAATCTACATGTTAAAATCGCAAAAAATATTTGAAAACTGTTTCACTACTTTTTACGAAAACTAAGGACCCGCTTAAAATTATCTATAAAATTGATTGCTCAGATTGTCATAGAGCCATACATTGGTCAAAAATCAAGGAAACTAAATGGTCGAATTATTCCACATATAATTGACTGTAGAACGAAGAAAAAATCTTGTGCATTGTCAGAGCATGTTCTCACAAAAAAACATGAAATGGTTTATGATAATGTCACAATTTTAAAAACTGAAAGAAATTATCATGAATGGACTTTTCTTGAAATGATTCAATTAATGACGAAAATAACAATTTGAATGAAAAATTGATAATCCAAGTGAAATATACACCTAAACTTGAGAATGATAAATTCCGATCTTTTCGAATTCCGAATTCATCTGAAAATTGAGGTTGGAAATGCCAAAACTGTAGATGAAGAAAATAATTCAAGTCTTCCTGCATATTAGTCAAGTTTGTTGGATATAGTGTTTACTCATATTATTTCTTTTTATTCTGTATTCTAAATAGGCAAAAAAACTCAAGTATTTTTATTTACAATAGGCGAGATCTTTAATTTCTGAAAAAAATACCAAAATGTCCAGAACGATAAGAAAAGTGGTTGAATTTTTTTTAAGTAGTTTTTAAAAAAAAATTTCAAAGAAATGTTGCTGTTTAAAAACTGCGAAAAACTCGCCAGGATGTGACGTAACAAGTTCAAATCTATCGCCGATCGCAGAGAGATAATTACAGAGTTGCTTTATTCATAATATTCCTTTACAATGTGAGCAGGCCGAAAAAATAATGACATAGCACTCGGTATACATACATATTATTCAAAAATAACTAAATCAAGAACAGCTATCAAATACGAAGTCTTCATTTCAATATAACACATGCTGACACAAGTTCTATTTCATTCATAGGATGAAACAGAATAACATTTCCTCAGAAGTTCCGCAAAATAGTGACACTGGCAACTTGCCTATCACCGAGAGTGCCAGGAATTACAGCGTTGCCAAGCGTTAATCATAATATTTCTTTACAATGTGAGCAGGCTGAAAAAATAATGACATAGCACTCGGTAAACATACATATTATTCAAGAATAACTAAATCAAGAACAGCTATCAAATGAGAAGTCTTCATTTCAATATAACACATGCTGACACATGTTATGTTTTATTCATAGGATGTATCAGAATAACATTTCCTCGGAAGTTCCGCAAAATAGTGCTGGCAACTCGGAAAAAATGCCAAATTATTGGACATATGACGTCAAAAGAAGCGGCAATAACGCTGTGTTTGAATGTTTCACTGAATTTGAGGGTTTTAGAGCAGCGCTTATTCGAATATTACACAATATCTTCCAGGAAAAACTATGCATACATAATATTTTTCCACCATATTTCAACTTCAAGCACATATGAAGCAAATTTGTGAGTTTGTGATCTCAAATATTATCACAGTGATTTGTCAATCAAGTAAACATTTGTTGTCTACCGTGGGATTGAAGCACCCAAAATAAGTTTTAAAAATGTTTTAAAATTTGTGTGTTATGTTAAATTTTTTACTATCCTCCATGTAGTGTGTTTTCTATTTTTAGTTCGTTTTAATCTCAAGTTAGTAAGTATTACATACATGTTATTGAGGAATTTGTTTTAATGGTAACCTTTTGTCCATAGATGTCTTGATAAAGGAATAAAAAACTTTCCGAAAGCACGAACAAATAACACAGAGTTTTCTTTCAGTGTCTCTGGCCTGATAAAAGAATAATTTTTGACTGCAACCCTAATACGATTGGATTTATATATATATATATATACAGGGTGAGTCATAATAAGACCGACAAACTCTACGTATGCCGAATCTTCATTTTGAGGTGAAAAAATCCCATCAACCTATGTCCCAAAATGCATACCCTCTGAGATACAGGGTGTCAAAAGTACGAAAACAATTTGGATGTCAATATTTGTTTTCAAAACTACCGTAGGAAATTTTTTTTAACTTGCATGGTATACCATTCTAGGTTGATTAATGTGATGATTTGAAGTTTTGATTTTTATATTTAGTAAAGCAGTGGCGTAGTTACGGTCGTATGTAGCCATATTTTTCTCCATATTTTTATAGGTAGGTGAATGGACGAATTAGTGTTTGACATCAGTTAGGCTCATCGATACTCAACCCAAAAGTCATGACATTCCATATGCCTAAATGTAGAGGTTTATGAGATATTTGTGAAAAACTAAAAGATATTTTTTGAGAAAGTATTGAGTAGAGACATTATTTCCTCTGTGCTATAATGTGATAATGGTTATTTCTCACAGCATATCGAAATATTTTCCAACATCCTGAATATTTTTGAATGATAAGAGACTTGAAAACATCATACGGGTGAGTGTCCGATTAACGTGAAATTTGGCAGGTGTTCATAATTCCGTGACAATGCATTATAAACATTTTGTTAGAAAAAAAACAAAATGGAGTCATCAAGATGGCGGACGAGATTTGTGTTCATGGTCCGATTCGATTCAAAATTGGAATGTAGGGTTTTTCGGGGTCAAAAATCACGAGTTTTTTGTCAAAATTCATAAAATAAAAATAGTGTCTCCAAGATGGCGGACGATCTCTGTGATTATGGTCCGATTCTATACAAAATTGGTATGTGGGGACTTTCGGGGTAGGGGATTATGAATTTTTTGTCAAAATTCATAAATTTAAGATGGCGGCCTCAAGATGGTGGACGAGTTTTGTGATTATGGACCGATTCTATTCAAAATTGGTATGTCGTGGTTTTTGCGATCGGAAATTATGAATTTAGTCGAAAATTATTGATTTTTTGTCAAAATTCATAAATTGAAGATGGCAGCTCCAGGACGGCGGAAGAGTTAATCTTTAGATGGTTTCCTCATTGAAGAACTAGATAGTTCAATACTTACAGGAAAAAGGCCTCATAATAACAACGCATCAACAAAAATGCATATATTAAGGCGTACTAACCAAAAAGCACAAAATAAAATCATTTTAAAGACAAGTTTTTATGCTAGTCTACAAATGCTTTTTTGGTCAACTTTTTTCAGCAGTCACGGAAAAATATAAACAAGGTGTCATTCGATTCGGAATAGCATGTAGACGATTTAAAAAAAAAAAGTTCTGCTCGCAAAAATTGCAAAAGTTATAAACAATTTACTGAAAAAAAGGGGTTTGGTTTTTTGCAAATATCTCAAAGACTAATTCAGATTTTTGAAATCTAAAAAAAGATTCAAAAATGGGAGGAAATTTCCTAGAAGAAAATTCCAATTTCGGAACTGTAGGTCCAAAATTCATAATTTTCCCAGAGGGGTGAAAATACAGCCGAGGGGTACTCTGGCTTGCGCAAGCCACGCCCACTTCGGACACTTTAACAATAACAATTATTTAAACATATTAAATATGAAAATTAAATGAAAAATTACAGGATAGATAAATGAACAATAATTCGTCGGCAAAAAAAATTTATCGCGATTTTTCAATTAGTTATGCAATAGTTAATTAACAATTGTTTGCTGCTTGAACATGAACATTGCAATTGTGATAATTGTTAAACTATAAATCTGAGATTATTTTCCTTTCTTCGAGCTACTCTTGAGAAAGCTTCATAATAGATCCCCGTTGAATTATTTTTTTATTTTTCAATTTACGAAGTTGCAAAACTAAAAACATTAATTAATCATTGAATTTTTTATATATTTTTTGGATTCGCTTTTTTATTATCGGAAACTGCACGGAAATTATTTTTAAATTTGTATCTCTTATTGTTTGAAAAATAGTTATATATGCCTAATTTTTGAAAAACGTATTTGTTAATTACCAAATTTTTTCTACCACTTGTAATTAATATTAAAAAACAATTTTTTCAACATAATTTATCTTGCTTTTCGATATTAAAAAAAAGGTTCATTTAATAAACAATTTGTTATAAACAAATAAATTTCTACCTCATATTTTTTTCTTATTCTACTTAATGTAACAGAAACAAACCATAATTGTTTTTTGTAAAAAAAAATTTTTATATTTTTTATCGAATTTTATAATTACAGTTTTCCGTAACTCCATCATTCTCACCTGGTTTTTCATCATTTAAATTATTATAATTTATAAACTAATGGAGATACGATCAAAACACTTGAGACTTGTTTATTCTTCATTAATCAAAGAACAAATTCAGTTTAGAACTTAAGTTGTTACCAAATTATTTATTTAGTTTATTGCAATGGTTTATAAAAAATACATTGAGAATTTTTTTTTTTTAGCTTTAATGTTTAAATATCTTATGAATAATAAAAATCATTTCAGTAACTTGTTATTTAAGTTCATTAATAAAAATTTGGGCTTTTACTTTTTTTTTTAAAAATAATTGGAATGAATTCTTTTTTAAAATATTAAATATTAATAAACAATCATTTCATTAATTAGTTATAGACTTTAAATAATTTATA
>JAFIRS010009026.1:0-12768 GCA_018342105.1 Gonioctena quinquepunctata | reverse complement strand
TAAATTAAGTTGTAGATTAAGTGTGAAATAAATTAGTAGAACCAAGTTAAGTTTATTTACGTTACAGTATTAACTGATTTAATTCATCACAGCTTTGCGTTTTTTAAAAGCGAGTTGCTAAAACTGCCATAAACACAAACAAAATTAGTATCATTGAATAGGTTTTTTCGATACATTTAAAATTATTGGTCACAATGGCTTTGTGACGTCATCTGTGACGATTTCGTCATCTATCATCACTAGTAGGGAAGTTTACAACCTTTAATACTCAGGTTTCCAAATTTCACTTGTTTATGTATAATCGTTCCAAAAATAAGAGGGGGGGAGGGACTTTCGAGAAGCACTGTATAACTTTTGAATAAATCCAAACAGCTGTTTCTGATACCAATGTCCTCTAGTGATTGGAGAAGTAATTCGTGTCAGTGTAAAGCGCTTTCGATAAGTTAATAAATACACATATACATGGTTTGTTTTTATTTAATGAGTTGTATATTTTTTTTCAGTCAGGGTCAGATTGGCATGCTGTGTGGAGGTTTTTTCTCGGGAACAATATTGTCTGTTAGAAATTATTTTATATTTTTTATAAAATTCTGTAGTCTTATTGTCAACACCTTTTCAAAGATCTTTGATAAGTGGGATATTAGGAAAATACGTCTATAGTTTTCTGTTAGTTTTTTATATATTGGGCCAATAATTGAAAGATGGCTCAACTATGTATGACGAAATGGCTTTCAAGGTTTCTGTTTTAGTTAAATCCGATCCTACAGCTCTGTGATGTTTCAAATCATATATGAGGCTTTTTAATTCATGGTCGTTTGTGGGTAGGAGTGTAGGTGAATTTGGAAGGGAAGGTATTTTCGTTTTGCAGTTTGGATCTGGGTTTATTTTTTCAGTTTTTTCCCGGTGTTATGAAATGATTATTGAATTCGTTAGCGACGTATGGGCCGCCGTTTGTGCCAAAAGTAGTTGTTCACATACATATTCTCTCAGGCATATGTATTTATCAGTTGAATATATATTGAAACTGAACGAATATTTTTATTTTAGCGTTAATTCATATATAATTATATTGTCAATATATATTAACAGTGAAGAGTAATAATTGTATTACTTGATACCTATATATATATATATATATATATATATATATATATATATATATATATATATATATATATATATATATATATATATATATAGAAAAAATACATTTTTAAATTACAATTCATTTCGGTTCCTTATCCAGGTAATACACCCGGTATCATAAAGAGTCGAATGTGTCATATGGGCTCAACATGCAATTATCTGTCTTTCATAAAAACAAAAGAAGAAATAAGTGGCTGCTCCAAAGTTATTTCTGGAACGGATCTCATATTTCTGATATTTTCACCGACAGGACATAATAATTCGGAATAGCGATGTCTGCGAAAGCGAAAGTCAAAGGCCCGAATGAAACCCTACGATACTGTGAAACCTTTGATTTTTTTTTATATTCTAAAAGAGAATAATAATTTAATTCGTATCATAGAGAAAAGTGAGTAAACTATAACCATATCTTTCCGTCGTAGTTTATCGAATTGGTCACTACTCACGCAGCACAATCAGGGTAGCTTAAAAAAAGGATGATGCACCCTAGTCTAAATATGAAATATACTATGTGGGGCTCCCAGGGCCGTCCTGACATTCGGCACCCGTGGGCTTCTAAAAATAATGCGCCCCTCTTCATAAGAAAATACACGAGATGGCCAGCGGAAGAAAATACACGGGATGGCTAACGGGAGCGAGGTTACCGGCAAATTTATACAAAAGTGTCAGAACTAGAAAAATACAATTTATCATCATTAAACTAAACAAAAACATAAAATTCATAAAAAAAATTGAAAAAGCTTATGAACAAAAACAAACTTTATAGTGAACAAAAAACTTATACAATACATAAAAAGGAGCAGTGCTGTGGCGGCCACGTCAGGAAATGTAGACTCAAATTTCAGTCAGTAATTGTCCTCAAACTTAGTTCCGCAGTAGATATATTTTCTTTATTTTCGAATGAATATACGTAATTAAGGCATTCTTCGATAAAATTATTTACAGAACCAGAACCGAACATATTTCATTGATACACTATGCCAGTATAAGTGACCGGGGAAATTTTAAGAACACACATATTCATTATCAAACTCCAAAACTAAAATAGCATACAAATAATATTTTCTATTTCATTTAGAACAGGTCATTTGGTTATTTTTGTCATTAAACGGCTACCAAAAGGCTTGCGCCCGGGACTATAGCCAATTTAGCCCTGGGTTTAGGGGGACCTTGGGGCACCAATATAAGTAGTTGAAAGTTCCTATAGTTGCTTCCACCAATATTTCACGAAGAGAAGCAGGTGGCGTTGTACAAAATCCATCACATTCAAATGAACTGAAGAATTTGTTTCTTATAAATAGGATCTGAAAAATATTTTTTCATTGTGATGAAGACAACATTTCTGCTGCAATTCTTAGCCATAGAATTATTAAACAAGTAGACTTTCTGGAGGTTTAGTCGTAAATTGTGATCTAAAAAAATTTTATCCAGTATCGAGTTCAAATTTGTCCGAAAATTATATTTTCAACTGCATATGAACCTTTGATTTTTATCAGTGAGTGAATTACGAAATTTCTTGTACTACGGATTATCGTATGAATATTTTTTTTCTATTTCTCAAGAAATTAATTTGGTGCCACAAATCCGTCCAAAGGCGAACCTAACCGTTCAGGCAATACTTCCTTGGAAAGTACCATAATATATACGATTTACCGAGATATCCCAGGATATCTGAGGAACATACTTGAGCCTCCCGAGGGAGGATTTTTGGAGGGGGTGGGGGAGATATACTCACTGAAAACTCCACCCCATGGACTCGACTGGCCATGGCCTCCGATAACACTTGTGCTTTTTGGCCCATTGTATCTAACTTGTTGTTTTCTCTCACAGTACCTACTTTCGTGCCTTGTACGAGTTCGTACAAATCCTGCACTGGGTGTGTGCTGTATAGTTTTGGTCCGCCAATTGGTTTCCAAAAAATTTACTGTCTTCTGCGATCCAGACCTCTGTAGTTGCACAGTGTGCGTGACACTGTTTCTGGTGGCATAGTCTTTATGTTAGGTCACAATTGTACAGTCCTATTTTCTAAAGGTGCTTTTTACTGATGCATGTCCAGTCCTGAGCCTCATTATGATTGTCATTTGTTCCCTGGTTAGAGGGTCTACTGTTTTTTCCTGGTACGTGCCTTTGATATATAATTTACCGTGTCTCTTTCCTGGAATATTATGCCAGTAGTAACCGTGTTTTCCAGATGCCTGTACCGGAGAGTTTGTCGGTTTTTTCATTACCTGCAAATCCCTGATGTCCTGGCACCCAAGTCACTTTCAACAGTTCTTCTCTGCAGGTCCATACCAGTTGGAACATCACTCCTGGCTAATTAAAGCCTTCAATGCCGCCTGGGTGTCTGAAATAATATGGATCTGCTCTACTCTGTTTTTGTTCTCCTATAACTTTCCTTCGCATATTGAAGTATTGCATAGACCTCTACATGAAACATAAAGGAGTGGTTACCTAGTGAGTAGCTGAAAGAATACTTTAATCCAGTCCTTGAGTTTTTTGAAAATTCCTGCTCTCGTACCATTCTTCATCTTAGACCTGAGTGTGTTCCAGGACTTTCCCTATAGAATTGTGTTGAATTCTGAGTTATTCTATCCAATTCTATTCAGTATAGTACCTCGAATGATTTGTCAAACAAGAATCGTTTCACGATGTGATCTGATCTCATGTCTGGCTTGGCTCTGGTCACAATGCTCACGTGATCATGTATCTTGTCCCAACATTTATGCTACCCCAGTGTTTTTCAGCCTGAAGGCTTCTATATTTGCCTCCTCTTGTACAAACAACTAGAGCGGAGGCACTAGTGTCTCCATTTCTTCAGTGAGCGTTGATCTTATTGCCCACCTTACCTAGTTTTGTTATACCTTTGGCTGGCTTTACTGTATGACTGACTTTACCACCACGTTGTATATCTAGTTACCATGTAGGGTCTTGGACCCTATATTTTTCGAAAGGAGCGACTGGCCACAATGAGTGTTATCTCCGCTTTCCTGGTCACTTCCACCAGACATTGGTACCAGGTCAGTTTCGAATCCAGTATCACTCCGAAATATTTGATTTCTCCCGTAGTCTGTTGAGTTTCTCCTCGTAGTTTTATGGGCCCTAAGCCTTCTAGGTCCCTTTTGCCAAATGTAAATATGTGTGTCTCCATTTCTGCAGTGAGCATTGATCTCATTGCCTACGTAATACCTATGTAGGCAAGTCTTTGCACCTTACATAGTTTTGTTATGTCTTTGGCTGGATTTACTGTATGACCGACTTTACCACCACGTTATACAGCTAGTGTGCCATGTGTGGTCTTAGTCCCTATATTTTCCAAAGAAGCGAGTGGCGACGATTAGTGTTGTCTTTGCTTTCTGGTCACTCTCACCAGACATTGGTCCCAGGTCAGTTTCGAATCCAGTATTTACCCCCAAATATTTGACTTCTCCCGTAGTCTGTTGAGGCCCTAAGCCTTCTAGGTCCTGCCTTTCGGTGAATATAAAGATGGTGGCTTTTTGAGGGTTGATGTGTAGTCCCTCCAAGTCCGTCCATATAATTACCACGTGGTGTTGTATATTTTCCAGGATGAATATGGCTTTCTGACCTTTTTGTTACAGAGACCCAGTAGTTCGTCTATGACCAGATTTCACAGAACTGGAGAAATAATTCCTTCCTGTGAATTCCGACCCATTACATTCTCCTCCATTGAAGTTGTGTGGATCATTTTGTTTCTCAGCATTGATTTTATCCAGGCCACCTGGATTCCTCGACCCCTTTCCGTCTGAGATACCAAATAATTGAATCTATAAAAGTATTCTTGAAAACTCCTATATCTAGAATGGCTCTAGTAGTACTTATTCATTTTCTAGCGTGCTCTCCACTCTCTCTACCAGTTTGTAGAGTGCAGTTTCTGTTGAACAGCTGGTCCTGCATGCGTATTGGTCGCGGTGCAGTAATCTTCTTACCAGATCCCCGTATCGTATGTGCCTTTTCATCAGCTTCCCTAGAGTCTTCAGTCCAAAGGACATGAGGCAAATCGGTCCCAGGGACTTTGGTAAATGCCTGAGAGCCAACCTCTCATTAGCAGGTTGCTGATCTATTCCAGCCCCAGAAAAGTAAAACCCAAAAGAGTTCTTTTATTGTATGTTTTCCTGTGGTGGTATACTCACTTTCTTCGTTTTTGAGTGGGTATATCGATTGATGTCTACCCTTAGAGATAATTCTTGAGTAATTTATATCTCTCTACAGTACCTTCCCCACGAGTATATATCTCTTGGCTTTGTTCAATGCTTTCTTACAACTGGTCAAAGTTTGTCTCCTTAACCTTGCAAGTACAGTGATCTACCAGGATATGTTCCTGGTGAAGTTTTATGAGATGAGAAACAATTGTTGTTGAACGCAGATATGACTGTGTCACTGAATTGCTCTACTGCCAGCTCTAGGTTCCTATTGAACTCATCGTTGTTTGCAATCCTGGAAGGTAACGTTATAGGTCTGCCTTGTATGTATGTATTCTGTTTTTTCTTGGATTCCCATAAATTTCTGTGGTGATGTTGCTCCTTATTTCAGAGTTGATGTGTCTGTTATCGGAGCAACCCTCCTCTTCAGACATATTTCATTCTGAAACAAAATTACTCATTTAGTGGGGGATATTGTTGGGTCAGGTACTTCCCTTATGTTTTTTGTAACGAAGGTTAGTTTGTTACCTACATTTAGTATATCCAGGTCGTTTGCTAGCACGAACTGTATCGGCAACTTTCGTTGTTGTAGCTACTACTACTCTAGATGGTGTGGTGCGCGTTAGTATCGCAGCCGATTAACACCTGCAGTGATTTTTACCTGCAGTACCTTATCAGCTCGTCCACAGCCTTCTTGGATGGTGGTTCAGGATCATCCGAAGAGAAATAGGCCTATGTGAGATATACCTCCTTCGTCCCATTATCTTTCCTGATTCTTATCTTCACTGCTGTTAGATCTTTAGAGCACAGATTCGTTAGCGGTAATATTTTCTACTTTTTTCATACAGTTCGGAGGGGTCTCAGTGGATCTGTTACACAATAACTCTCCACTTGCCCAGATATTTTATTTCTTCATGTTGGATCTATGGTTCCTGGATAAGAGCCACTTTGAAGTCCCTCATAGCAAGTAATGCCGTGACCACCCTGCTATACTATAGGTTTATCTGGAGTACCCCAATCGTTTTTCCAGTACCCTGAAAAATACTCTTTCGATCATATAGTGAGGCCAGGAGTTGTCCACCTTCTTCCTGGGTATTTAGACTCATCGGTCCCATTTGTTTCCACGATTGAAGGGAAAGGGGTTGGACCAGCCCTGTTGTGCTTCTCGGAGACACCGTTTGCGACACTGTTTCGTATGAGTCCCCGGTGCTATGTATCCCTCGCCACGATCCTCACAGCCTGAATTTGGATCTGTTTGCTAGAGTCTCGTTGGTTAAATCGAGGCCGCGGCTGCCAGAACTTATTAACTGTATAATTTCATCGTGAAAAATTATGATTATTTAGCCTGGCAAGAGCAAAACTGATGTGTAGATCTAATTGATTCATCGAAGAAAAATGTGAAGAAAAATTTAAATTTCAATGATGGTAGCTCAAAATTTTCACCACATCATAGTTCAGCAAGGAATGACTGGATAATTTTCCCGTCGAGGTATTTTTATATCAACCAGCTAAACCTCTCTACCCAAACTAGTGATGTGAATTCTTATCGCAATTCCAAGATCTTGTCTTGAAATTAGGACAGAAAAACTCTTATATAATCCAGAAAAAGAAAAATCATCTAAATTATTACTGCAAAATTTCATCAAGCCAATAAGCTCATCTTCTGGGTTGCAAAATCGTTCAAGAACCCTGTCATTCTGTTATATAATTTATTGTGAGGATCCATCTAGAAATTGCTCATCATGTCAAGAAACCCATTTAAAACATATACATTGAAAGGACCGAAAAAGTTCAAATGATGATTAACTTTATAGCTCCAGAGCTATTCAATCTGAGTTTCTGTAGATATATATATATATATATATATATATATATATATATATATACCCTTAAAAATCTTAATTACAGTGTTAAGGGTCGAGTTTTTGACACTAATTCAGCGAAAAGTTAATTCCTCAAATTATGCAGTTTATACCTTACTCATATTGATATTTTCGATGATACAAAAAATATTGCCTCCAGCATGTCATTGGGAAGCACCAAATACAGATTTATACCACGAACACGAAATCTCGGAGTAATCAGCCTCAGCCCTCCCCCTCTCTCGTGGGAACAAATGACCACTCCTGATGAATTCTGGCTAACTCTTTCATAACTTCAGGTGCAATGTTGTCCAGACCAGGTGCCTTTCGGTTCTTGGTATTGTTCTCGGTCTCCAGCAGCAGCAAATATGCGAATATCTTGACATCATGGAGTACTGCAGTTCCTGTTACTACTATATGATCTTTTTTGACTCTCTTATTCAATTTGCATAGTTCATTCCTTCAATTATTCTACTCCTATTTCGCTAATGTCTGTTATATCACGGAAACCGTTTGCTTTACACGCATTCCAGATTTCAAACCAATCGGACATGTGTAAGATTTCTCAAATGTATACATACTCGCAAGTGGAAACTAATATAAACCGAGTGGAAATTTATAATCCGTTAGAATAAAAATCTCTGACATTTTGAGTCTATTATAAATGACAAAAATTCGTTTATCATATTGGCGCCGCAATTTTGTATTTTGAAATTACGATCTGGAGTTCGTCACATGCGATCTCGAGAACTCTCAGATAACGATTTTCAGATTAATGGAATCGTAACCTACACAGCACACTATCTCCTCAGGATATTCCAGTCAGATCTCGATGACCCAAAAATAACCATCTGGGAATATCCCATATTCTCCTTCAGGATGTTATAAGTGAAATATATCAACCCTACAAGAGGTTGTTCAAGAATTGACAGAAAGCAAAAAAACGTAGAATCGATAAAAAAGATAGAGGTGAACTCATAACAAATAAGAAAGAAATAACTGATGAAATTAATAGAAAGTTTGCCAAAATGGGCACTCGCTTGTGAATAAAATTTTAAAAATCCGAACTTTAAAATTTACCGATCCTTCCTGCTAAATACATCTATTGTATGAATGATTTGAAAACTAAAAAAATTAATAGGATCAGATGTAATACCAGCTGAAGCCATTGAAGCAGTATCCGATTTTATAATCGATCTCCTTACCTACCTAATTAATAAATGTTTGGGCCATCAATTCTTGAAAAAACCTTGGCATACCCCTACATAAGAAGGACAAAACAGACCAATATCACTGATAACACACATTATCTGAAAAACCGTGGAAAATAGATTTATGACATTTTTAAATGAACACAAATATATTGACTCAAGACGCCATTCTTGCCTTGACAACTGATATCTATGACGCTCTGAATGAGAGCAAATCATGTTCATGTATATTTTTGGATTTATTGAAGGCTTTCAAGTCATTGCCTACTTCCCCAATCTTTGGAAGATATCAGTATAAACAATAATGTGAAATTATTTAAAAATATTCAACCGATAGAAAGCAGGTTGTGAAGGTGGATAATATTTTTAGTAACCAAAAACATTTTATATACGGTATTTATGAAGGAACATTCCCATACTCTAGGTCGTGTTTGCTGCAAAGGAAAAAGACAAAGTAAACAACACATTTATGGAATGCTTGAATGTCAATAAAATACATAATATATTCAACAATATTAACTGGGATGATGTGTACTCTGCACCAAGTCCAGACTCTGCAACGAAAAAATTTATCGAAATTACCATAAATGCACTGGAAATATGCACAAAGAGGATCCAAATGCGCAGAAAAACCACCAGAATAGCACCTTGGGTAACAAATGGATTACTTAATTCCATTAACAAAAAAAACAAAATGTTTCGCCAAATGCAAAGGCAAACACAGAATAATGATCTGAATAAAGAATATAAAACCTATCGAAACAAGCTAACCGCATTGATCCACAAGGCAAAATCCAATTTTTATAAAAAACAAATCGATAACAAGCAGAATAATTCAAAGATCTTATGGGATATTACCAAACAAATATCAAATACAAAAAAACAAAAGATTAATATTCAAAAAATAAAAAATCATTCAAATAATGCTATTATAACAGATAAAACTCAAATTGCAAACGCATTCAATTCATCCTTTGTAGAAACGGGCAGAACTCTTGCTAAGAAGATCAAAAACGACACAAATTTCGAAATAAAAAGGTCATCCATTTCGAATTCATTCGCTTTCGAACCAATTGACTCAGGGCAAATAAAAAATACAATATCACAGCTCAAGAATAACAAGGCAACAGGGTATGATGATTTGAAATCGGAAACTATAAAACTAATATCAGTTTACATTGAAGTCCCGCTGTTAAGCTACGTAATTACAGAGAAACTTTCTTCCCTGCAAAACAGCGTGATATTCTCAAAACAATATCGTGATGGCCAGAAAAGGTTCAATAGGGTTCACCATGTTTGACTGAAAAAGCTGATAAGCATACGCTCGTTAAATCATACGTTCTTATTGGAGAACAATTAAAAAAGTAAACAAACTCGTAATTCACCCGGGGATCGACCCGTCTAGACGCCATAAATTCACCGCGTATGACAGTCATTAAATATAACTTTTCCTCGAGAAGGCATAAAATTATGTTTTATATATTTTTATCTATGACAGAAACAAAACAACCCATTAATCATCAATGCGTGCAATGACCAAAACAACAGCCATTAATTTTGGTTGAAGATAACTATAATTACTAGTCGCCGTGAGATAGATTATCACGTGATACGATAACGGAATATAAAAGCGCGAGTTCGAGAGCAAAATAGGTATTCGATGTTCAACAGTGAACTAGAAACATGTCATTCTCAAAAGTTAGGTTAAAAAGTTAGTCGAACTACAGTATCGTACAATAATAATGAGAGTTTCCCAATCAGTGTAGTGAACTTCAGAAAACATAAAAACTCAGCCAATTCAAATCAAGTATTGAAGCTCTTAGTAAAAACACGAGTGAACAGTATAGTTTTCCACAAATTGTCTATTTTTGTCAACGCTTCCAGAACAGAGATAATACAACGGGGTTCCGCAATTTCAATGGTTCACGATCACTTAGAAAGATCTTAGCCGTATACGAATATACCGGGCGAAATAAAATAAAATAACCGATTGACGCGGGAGAAAACGAAATAATAATAAATTCAAATCTAAGTGCCGTTTAAAAACTACTCCAGTGAATAAGTGTTAAACAGGGTGAGTCTAATGTTTGTTTTTCTGTATTTATGTTTATGGCAAACCCAACCTTTGGAAATGTGTATGTGTCCATAAAGTATCTACATAGTTTTCAAGATTACAAAGATCTCAAAAGAGAATTTATTCTAGCCGTTGTGGAAATTGATGTTAAGATTGTTCTTTTAGTAAAATCATTGCTATTGTGTAGCCAACTGCAAAATCATCTGCCAATAAGCTACACTCGTTTCGTTGTATGAATATTGTTGCATATCATTCGTCCATAGAACGATTGAGATAATTGTATCAATTTTTATTAAATATATATGTACATTCTTAACATTTTATGAGTGCATTATTATTTTGTTTAATCATTGTTTGGTTCGAATCTTTCTGAACGGTAGTATTTCCTGAATAAACAACCCATGTTCCAGTATTTGAGAGAAATGAAATTAGTTCTGAGCCGCTCCAGAAAACCTAGTTTCAGTATCGACCCTCTTCAGACAGTCGATTGCTCTTAATACTGTTTTTCCAATCTAACGAATAATGTCTGGTATTACAGGTGTGGTGTGTTAAATCACAACACCCCGTAGTCTAGCCTACAACACCGCTAACTCATATTCTCAATCGATGTGTCAAAGAAGGGGTATACCCTACTGACTTCAAAAAATCGATCATTATACCACTTTTGAAAAAGGGGGATTCATCAATTATTACAAATTATCGCCCAATATCCTTAGTTACCCATCTATCGAAAATATTTGAAATGATTATTAGAAAGAGGCTTGTCTCATTTCTCAATAAATATAAAATAATTTCAAACAGCCAATTTGGATTTAGAGAAAACATTTCAACTCAAGATGCTGTTCTGTCGTTGACATCGAAAGTTACCGATGCTTTGAATGAAAGTAAACCGTCTCTGTGCATATTCATAGACTTATCGAAAGCTTTTGACACTGTCAGTCATCATCTTCTCCTACAGTATTTAGAGGATATTGGTATGCGGGGTAATATTTTGAAATTGTTTGAAAGTTATTTGACGGGAAGAAGCCAGAGAGTTAGAATTGATGACGTATTGAGTAGTGAAATGGAGATCGACTGTGGCATACCTCAAGGATCTGTGCTGGGACCAATTTTATTCAATGTATATATCAACGAAATTTTTTCATTAAACAACAATGGAAACATTATTGGATTTGCAGATGACACAGCCATCTTTTTTAAAGCTGATAACTGGAATTCTTTGAAGATTAAAGCTGAAACCGAATTTCTTCTTATAAAACAGTGATTGGATAAAAAGTTATTAACTGTTAATGTCGATAAAACATGTTACCTTCCATTCTGTTGTAACTCTGTCGGAATGCCTCTATTCGATCACATAACGATCGATAATGATACACCATTCCATATACAACAAGAGCATAAAGTGAAATATTTAGGTATAGTTATTGATAGTCATCTAAAATGGGATCTTCATATGAGATATACTGTTAATAAACTGAAGACAATTTTATTCAAATTTAGGAAACTCAAAGAAATCCTGCCGCTGAAGTACTTAAAAACTTTGTACTATTCTCTTGTGGAAAGCCACATTCATTATGGAATAGCAGTGTGGGGTGGAGCTCTGATTCATAT
Source organism: Gonioctena quinquepunctata (assembly GCA_018342105.1). Classification (NCBI taxonomy): domain Eukaryota; kingdom Metazoa; phylum Arthropoda; class Insecta; order Coleoptera; family Chrysomelidae; genus Gonioctena; species Gonioctena quinquepunctata. Next base: position 707 of record JAFIRS010009026.1, on the reverse strand, counting down.
TCATGTTATTGGAGTTATGCAAAGGCGATTTTTAAAACTGATATTTTCCAAGAACAATAGATATCCGTCTGATGATCTATACTCCGAAACACAAATGTTAGGCATAAGACAATTGTATTTTTTATGCACCAGTATTAAATACCACGCAAGCAAACATACAGCATTGCTCCCTTCTCATCAGTATAATACTCGCCAGAGAAATCACTTTATTACGCCTCTAATGGTTAGGGTCGTAGCTCAACGCTCGTATACTTATTTCGCCCCTAAACTATACAATAACATACCTGAAATAATAAAATCTATAGTAGATATCGACAGCTTCAGAGGAGCATTGAAGAAACACATCCTTCAAAGCCAAAGAACTGAGCTGCTACGACTATTCGAGTAAGTGATAAAAAAAAGGTCTTGATTCATAAATTCATAATTTCAAATTTTAAACCCAACTAGAAATGTGTTGTTTCAATTGCGTATCTTTCACATGCGTACCCTATCTTATATCTATTAGACATGTTATTGTACACTCTTATTGCTATTATTATCTTTTATTATTTTTTCGTACCTTTTGTATCATATTTCATGATATTTATTGTTCATTTTTTCATTGTATTGCAATATTGTAATGTACATCGTTCATTGTTTGTATTATATTATCTACATTTTATTTAAATTTTATATTCTTGCATTCTACATTTTACATTTTACATTTC